>JADRCD010061246.1:0-14038 GCA_019843815.1 Montemys delectorum | reverse complement strand
TTTTGGTTTTTGGTTTTTGGTTTTTCCAGACAGGGTTTCTCTGTGTAGCCTTGGCTGTCCTGGAACTCACTCTGTAGACCAGGCTGGCCTCGAACTCAGAGATCCGCCTGCCTCTGCCTCCCAAGTGCTGGGATTAAAGGCATGCGCCACCACCGCCAGGCCTGGTGGGAGCATTTTTATCAACTGAAGTTCCCTCTCCCCAAATAACACTGCTTATGTCAAGCTGTCAACCCCTAGGCAAGTGCCTGAGTGCTTGAATGGAGCATCCACTAGTAAACCCTGTCTCCAAAAACAAACAAACAAACAAACAAAGCAGCATCCACTGGTGCCTTAGGAAGGCTGAGGAGGTCGGAAAGGGAGGTGGGAGGGTCTTGGAGACTGGAGATGGCAGAGCCTTGGTGTAACGGTGTGGCTGCCTGAGGCAAGAACACACACCCTCCTCAGGCCTTGGGGGTGTTGATGTGCAGCTGATGTTCCTCAGTAAGGGCTGGGCCAGGAGGGAAGGGGGCGTCCCCTTCACTTCACTGAGGCAGGTTCCAGAGGTGGGAGAGATGGTGTGCTGAACTCAGAGGAAAGGGGGGGAAAACTCATAAGATCGTCTCAGAACTCCACAGTGAGGCCCAGGATCTATGGGTCCACGTTTGGCCCCGACACTGGAGTGTGGGAAAGGCCACTTGGGCAGGCAAAACTAGGAGCACTAGACTGCATTTACCCTGCGCTTCTGCTGTCAGGTGCTGGGCTTGAGCAATGAGCCAATACACAGCTCAGGGAGTGGGAAAATTTACTCTAAGAATTGGGAGGCCAAAGCTGGGGTTCCCTGACGCTGGAGCATCCAGTCACCACTGGAAAACCAGCCACACAGAGGAGTCAAAAATGGAGGGCCATGGGTCCCCAGGCCTGCAACGAGGAGCCTGGGGACTGGGGGCTCCCAGGCCCCTGTACACACCCAGACAACACTGTGTCTTGGGGAGTTAGGAACAGAATTGGGGGCCTTCTGACTGAGGGCAACCATAAGCCCAGGAAGCTCACTGATGACTGTCCTTGGCTTAGCAGCAGTTGTCTTGGAGCTTGGAGGGGCCTTCTGCAGGACACTTAGGCTGCGGTTC
Source organism: Montemys delectorum (assembly GCA_019843815.1). Taxonomy (NCBI): domain Eukaryota; kingdom Metazoa; phylum Chordata; class Mammalia; order Rodentia; family Muridae; genus Montemys; species Montemys delectorum. The sequence continues at coordinate 12,932 of JADRCD010061246.1, read as the reverse complement.
TGTAGTCAGCAGCTTTCTCCGTGCTCCCCACTGCGTTCTTGATGAGACAGTCCTTGGTTCCAAACTGTTTATTGATTGTACATCCTGGAAAATAAGTGCCTACCACCTCCTTGGGACGGACCAGAGATTAAATACCTTTTGCAGGGAGGAATGTGGGGGAGGGAAGTTTATTGGCAAAACCCTGGGGCTTCTAGATACCTCATTAGCATGGAGCACTCTATTCTAGGCTACATGACCACAGGTCACGTTTCCTATGTGGGAAGTGTGGCACGTGTTCCAGGATAGGAATCTAGTTGGGAGCAGGGAGCCACCTATCATCTTAGGTGAAAGTTTCCTGGCAAGGTCCAGGATCCTACCAAAGGATCCACCAAACCTAAGGCTCCACATTGCAGGTCAAAGTGAGCCAGCCCCTGACCCAGGCTCTGTCAGGCCTGCACAAATCACATAGACCTCAGGCCCCAGAACAACTCCTGCACCGTCCAGAACCGAGCCAGGTCCCTCTGCTGCCCCCACGCGGCCACCTGTGGAAGTGAAGGCACAGCTCTCTAGTCAGTTGGATGGGCGGAGCAACCTAGGACTGGCAGATTTCCATGCACTTGACCCACCATGGTGACCCACCTCCAGCTTTTAGTTTCAGCCTTCCCGTCCATAGAACTGGGGCCTGGAACCTTCCCAGACCTTCCCTCCCATCTGTAATGACTGTGTTCCCGGGTTCCTGCCTCAGCTCTAGCCTCCACTTCTCTGCCTCCTACAACGTCGGGGTCGGACTGGGAAAGCCCCCTGGGAAATTCCCACAGAGCAGGCAGAAGAGGGAGGAGAGGCAGGGTCTCAGACAGTAGGAAGCTGCCAGCCCACTATTATTTAAGCCGCTTCCCCTGGCAGTCACAAGGCAGAGAGGCAGGCATGGAGTCCATGTTGGCCCTCCTGCTGGCGCTGGCTTCAGTACCTTTCCAGCTCAGCAGAGGTAAGCAGGGATGCTGGGGAGGGAAGCAGGCTTCAAGAGACGAATGGATACCAGGGAGGAGATTTCGGGAGTGCTTTGAGAGGCTGGGGAGGTGCGGCTCTGGCGGTTCTCTCATCAAGACCCAGGAACCTGAGCCAGAGGTCTAGAGCCCTGCCGTCTCAATCCAGGGTCAGGGCTGGAATCTGGGACCTAGTTGCCTCTACACGGCTTTAATGTGCTTACTCCTCAGGCCAGTCCTTCCAGGTGAACCCCCCTGAGCCTGAGGTCGCTGTGGCCATGGGCACATCCCTCCAGATCACCTGCAGCATGTCCTGTGACAAGGGTGTAGCCCGGGTGCATTGGCGTGGCCTGGACACCAGCTTGGGCAATGTGCAGAGCCTCCCAGGCAGCAGTATCCTCTCTGTACGAGGCATGCTATCAGACACCGGCACTCCTGTGTGCGTGGGCTCCTGCGGGAGTCAAAGCTTCCAGCATTCCGTGAAGATCCTTGTGTATGGTGAGGCCCACTCTGCCTTTCTATGTGCCGCCTGCCCCAGGGAAATCAGGACCTTGCACCATACCAATGCCATCACCCACCAAGTCCCCACACTGGCCTGCCTCTCCCACACTGTAGACCTTCAAGGCTGTCACCCCCACCCTTCCTGTCCCAACCACACAAGGCCATAGCTGCACTATCCCTCCGACCCAGACATGACCCCCAAGCTCAGCCCTGGGCCCCACTATCAATCCACAGCCTTCCCAGACCAACTGGTGGTGTCCCCGGAGTTCCTTGTACCTGGACAGGACCAGAAAGTGTCCTGCACGGCCCACAACGTCTGGCCTGCAGACCCAAACAGTCTCTCCTTTGCCCTGCTACTGGGAGAGCAGAGACTGGAGGGTGCCCGGGCCCTGGAACCAGAACAAGAAGAGGAGACACAAGAGGCTGATGGCACACCGCTGTTCCGAATGACACAACGCTGGTTATTACCCCCCCTGGAGACCCCCGCCCCTCCTGCCCTTCACTGCCAGGTCACCATGCAGCTGCCCAAACTGGTACTGACCCATAGAAGGGAGATTCCAGGTAAGACCACTGGGTCCTACCTGCCTGCCTCTAGGCTCAGTAGCTCTGGAGTTGGACCATGATTGGTTGCCCCCACCTAGAGATCCCCAACTAAATTGTTCAGTGTCTGTCCCACACGGCAGCCAGAGGAAAGATTAACTCAGAAGATAAGGACCTACTCTGTGCTAGCCCCAACATGATATTTCTGTCATTTTCTGTTCACAAATTGTTGGCTTTACCTAGCTGGGTGGTGGCGGTGCATACCTTTAATCCCAGCACTCAGGAGGCAGAGGCAGGTGGATCGCTTGAGTTTGAAGCCAGCCTGGTCTACAGAGTGAGTTCTAGGACACTCCGGGCTATAGAGAGAAACCCTGTCTTGAAAATCCAAAGTAAGTAAAATAAACAGTGGCCTGGTGGACTTACATAGGAGCCAGTACTTACTAACTGTTCTGTGTCATCAGTTGCTGGCCCTAGCTACTATGGTGCCCTGTGTCTCTGGAGTGACGGGGAGGGGTGTTGGCGGGGTTCTGGACCACTCCTGAGTTGCAGGTGAGGAAAACTGAGCCTACAGGAAGAACGTTCGCTCTGTTTGCAGTGCTGCAGAGCCAGACTTCACCTGAGCCCCGCAACACCACCTCTGTTAAGCCCTACGTCCTGACCTCACCAAGCACTGCTGAGGCAGTCTCCACTGGGCTCAACATCATGACCCTACCTTCTACTCCTCCATACCTCGAGCTTAGCCCTAGGACTCTGAGCTCCCAGGGACCCTGCCGCCCCCAAATCCACCAGGACCTGAAAGCAGGCTGGGAGCTACTCTGTGAAGCATCCTGTGGGCCCGGAGTGACCGTGCACTGGACCTCTGCTCCTGGTGACCTGGCAGCCTACCACAAGAAGGAGGCCGGGGCCCGGGCATGGCTAAGTGTGCTGCCCCCGGGTCCCATTCCAGAGGGCTGGTTCCAGTGCCGTCTGGACCCTGGCGGGCAGATGACCAGTCTGTATGTTCCTGGCCAGGTGATCCCAAATCCCTGTGAGTGCTGGGGCCTGGGAGGGAGGGACAAATGGGACTAAAACACTAGCAGGGGTCTGTGCCATGCCTACCCTCAGTTTCCCCATGTTCAGCATGCTCTCCTGTCTGTGAGACCACTTAGAACTTGAGCACCTTGCAGACTTTCAGATACAGGGAGATCCAGTGAAACAAACAAACAAAAAACAAAAAGGTTTTTAACGTTGGTTTCATATGTATGCCCAGGGCTGGCTTCAAATTTGCTTCATAGCTAAAAGTGACCATGGTCTTCTTGCCTCAGCCTCTTCAGTGCTGAGATAACAGGTGTGCATCACTGTGACTCATGTTTTAATGGCTGATTTTTAAAATGTGTTAGTTGGGTCTGGAGCAATGGATGGCTCAGAAGTTAAGAGTACATACTGGTCTTACAGAGGACCTGGGTTCACTTCCTACATGATGGTTCACAGACATCTGTAACTCCAGATCCAGGGGATGCAACCCACACTTTTGGCCTCAAAGAACACCACATGCGTGTGGTACACATATGTACATGCACACTAAGAACTCCTGCACATCCAAATAAGACTGCCAGGTGTGTTGGTGCATGTCTTTAATCCCAGTACTCAGGAGGCAGAAACAAGAAACTCATAGCCACTTGTAACTCCAGTACCTGGAGACTTGATGTCCTCCTCTGACTTCCAAGTGTACCTGCATATATGTGGCACACACACACACACACATACACATAAACAAAAAATAAACATTAAAAAAATAAACCTTTGCCAGGCAGTGGTGGCACACACCTTTAATCCCAGCACTTGGAAGGCAGAGGCAGGCAGATTTCTGAGTTTGAGGCCAGCCTGGTCTACAGAGTGAGTTCCAGGACAGCCAGGGCTACACAGAGAAGCCCTGTCTCAAAAATCCAAAAAGGAAAAAAAAAAAGTATATTCATTCTTCCATGCTGTCTTTGAGTATGTCCGGCTGGGTGGCTGTTTTCTACCCAAGTAAGGCTGGCTAGTTAGGTCCACGTTTAAGCTGTGAGGGCCTATGTACAGTTCCCTCTGTGGAGCCCTTGGGCAATGGGACTGATGACAGCCTTTCTCCCTACTCTTTCAGCCTCCATCGTCGCCCTATGGATTGGCAGCTTGGTGCTGGGGCTGCTTGCACTGGCCTTCCTTGCCTACCACCTGTGGAAACGCTACTGGTCAGGTCCTCGCCCAGACACCAGCTCATGCACACTCCTATGAAGCTCGACTATGCCAGACTAAAGGAGGCAGAGAGTGACCAGCTGTAGGATTTGGGGCATCAAGATGATAGTGTGGGGCTGGAGAGATGGCTCAGCAGTTAAGAGCACTGACTGCTCTTCTGAATGGTCCTGAGTTCAAATCCCATGGTGGCTCGCAACCATCTGTAATGAGAGCTGATGCCCTCTTCTGGTGTGTCTGAAGACAGCTACAGTGTACTTACATATAATAAATAAAATCTTTTTTAAAAAGATGATAGTGTGGCCCTTTTCCTTGGTAGTCAGCACACCCATAAGCTCCTCCCAGCTATTGGGCTTTCCTACCTGCTGGCCTAGAGCTAAATAAAAGCCCAGTATCTAGCCACTATCGTATTCCTTAAGGCTTTGTGCATCATCTATCCCTATACCCAGAGTCCCTAGAGACAGGCACACATCCCAGTCTTGGTAAGCCAGAGCAACAGACAGGAGGATACTAGATCAGGAAACGCCTAAATTTAACAAGACCAATGGTTTGGAAAAAATAAGGGGGGGGGGGGGGGCGGTAACCTGGGCAAACTCGAAGAGCGGTATGGATGCCAGACAAGGGAATAAAAATTATGTCAGTAGATAAAGAGCCAAAGATAACACAGAAAAGGGACATGGGAGGATCCTAGAGAGCCACAGCAGTTCAGAGTTACAACGGGAGCAACCCCCTCTGGTGGTCAGGAAGGGTAACAGTCCACAGTCTGGGAAAGGAAGGGGAATCTGGTGAAGACTCTACGCCAAACGCTCGGAAGTGAGGCCAAAAAGCCGGGAGAGCTCAGGCCGAGTCTGAGAGCTAACGCAGAAAACGGTCTGAACTCCGCTTTCAGCCCTAGATTCCTGATGGGCTTTGTGGAGTTTCTCTGGTACCCAGGGTGCCTGGTTGCTAAGAGACTTGCCCACTACCAAGATGGCAAGGTATCGCGCTTCAAACCTGAAACCAAGCCCTTCCTGGGGGACCATTTTGAAGTCTGGCAAGCTCACGATTCCAGACCGAAGCTAGAAGATGCAGTCATGAAGTAGCAGGAGAGACGCAAACAGAGAAAGCCAGATAGGGCATGGCGGGGAAGGCAGCCTGCCCTTGTCACTATCGAGATTCTCAGAGAGGGGGGCAGCTACCTCTGCCCTTAACAAAAATGGCCATCGAGGGAGGGCGCCTCATCGCGCCGTGAGTTATGGCGGCGCTTCCGGTCCCGCTGCCCCCAGCAAAGATGGCGGCAGTGGAGAAACGGCGGCCAGCTGTAGCACCTGCGGCCAATTTCCCGGACAGTGGCCGGACGTCGGTGTCTCAGGCGGCGGCGGTGGCTGAGAGCGAGGAGGACTTCCTACGGCAGGTTGGCGTGACGGAGATGCTGCGCGCAGCCCTCCTAAAGGTGCTGGAGACCCGGCCCGAGGAGCCCATCGCCTTCTTGGCGCACTACTTCGAGAACATGGGTCTGCGCTCGCCGGGCAACGGAGGCGCCGGGGAGCCCCCGGGCCAGCTCCTCCTGCAGCAACAGCGCCTGGGCCGCGCGCTGTGGCACCTTCGCCTGGCTCACCACTCGCAGAGGTGCGGACTGATGGCGGGCGGGGGTGCCAGGACTACAACTCCCAACAGGCCCCGCGAGGGCGCAACTCGCCGCTGGCGCGGGGCGTTTCCGGGAGTAGTGGTCCATCCTCTTTTCCCGGGTCTGGATGACTTCAGGCGGTGTGACGACCAGGTTAAGGCTCTCAGCACGCCTCGCATCAATTTCGCTCAGTGTGCGCGGGGTGCACTGGAAATTGTGGTCCCGGTAGGAAGTGTTGGGAGTTGTAGTCCATCCATTGCATGAGCTTTCAGATGATTAGGGCCTGGAGGGAGTTGCTTTTGAACCTGTGTCCATTTTGTCCTCGCAGCCCAGGGTTTTGTAGGTCAAGAAGCCCAACGAGGTAGCATAAATACCTATGGTGCTTGTCCAGGAGATGGACAGCCTGTGTACTGAGACCCCAGCCCACAGACACAGCCCAGTTCTTGAGATGCACCCGCAGAGCACAGGCTGGTCCAGAGCCAGATGTGAACCCTGCAGGAAGCTCCGCGATGGGAGCAGTTCCGGTGTAGAAGATGACTGAGGACACTTTTTCATTGCATAGTAGATGAGGGAAGCTGATCAGTAAGCATCATCAACCAGGGGGTGACCAAATGCCTGAGGTCTCAGCATGGGAGTGGCTTTACAAAGGGTGCTTGGAGGAAGACTCAGGTAGGAGGGCCGGGGAGGGGTAGCAAGGCGGAAGATGTTGGATAACAGGAGCTCTGGCTTTCCCTAGGGAAGTGAAAGTCCCGAGGTCATACATTTCCTGCTGAGCAGACCAGACATCTCTTCACGGGGGAGAAAGGGCTCAGTGTACAAGATGGTATCTTAGAAGGGAAGGGTGGGGCATGGCGGGCTGATGTGACCAGGGTGGGAGGGGTACAGGCACAAAGGCAGGAGACTAGCGAGAAGGTAGACAGTCTTCAGCTGGGACAGCACTGGGGGATGTGAGTGGGAGACTGAAGGCATCAGCAGAGAAGTATGCGCACAGGGCCACACCCTAAGGTTCCTAGGGGAGGAGGGACGAGGAACAAACTGCTTATAGGGGAGATCCAGAAGATTCTCCTGGGGATGAATAGCAGTGAACTTAGGGGTTTAAAATAGAATTGTTCTCTTTGAGTTGAAGTCACAGCCTCATCTGAGGGTCTGGGGCAGGGTTTGTGACCGTTTCACTCCGTCTGTCTCTTTCACTACCTGGTCTCTAGCCCTGCTAGTCACTGGATCCATTCCTGCCATCCTCTGGCAAGGCCTCATTTTGACCAGCCGAAGCCCTGAAAGCTGTATGTTTACCACATTCTCAGGTTCTGTGGGGACACAAACTTGGGACCATGACTCACCCTAGGACCTAGTGTTAGACCACTCACTGTCAGCCACATAGGAGAGCAAGGGGCAAGGAGGATAAGCCAGTAGGCAGATGGAATCCTTAGACATGCATCCAGGGGTGACCCCAGAAGCCACAGCCATGTCTCTCTGATGGCTCACAGAGTGAGGCTCTCTCCTCCCCAGGGAAGACCACTGTTCCCCACCTAAGCCCCTTGTGAGTAGTGTGTATGGAGAAAGTGGACCCGTGTGCAGTGCTCGGCCTGAGGCTGCACACACGGCAGCCCCACCACTGAGGCCTGTCAGCAGGAGCCAGTCTGATTCCCAGGACCTGAGGGGCTGAGTTGGTGAGGCCACCAGAGCATCAGATCTGGGAGAAGTCCCTCCCAGGTCTCCATAGGCCATGGCCATGGCCCCCATCAGTCACCTCCCTGCCAGCCTGTGAGAGCCACTTAGGGTTATTCTTCAACCTAGAAGATGGCTGAAGCCTTGGCCACATAGAGACCAAGCCAGAAGTCAAACCCATGGGCTGCAACCCCTGCAAACCTTCCTAGCTCCCATGCTAATAACGGTGGCAGGAAAGAGACACTGACCCCACTGCCCAGAAGCTGTTAGGGAGCCATTTTCATGACTCTCCTAGGGCTCTTTTGACCAAGCAAAACTATGTGTGACTTAAAAGAGCTGAGTTTCTAGCTGGTCGCATTGAAAAACTAGCCAGCCTCTACCACAAGCCATTCTTTCGAGGCACCCAGGCCCTGCAGGGTACTGTCGGCATCCTTGCCTCCACCCCATCCCATCCTTGCCAGGAGCTCCCTGAGTGTAAAGACCTGGGAAAGGGGTATGTGCTCCCATACATCATCCCAGCCCTGCCACAGGGAAAGCCACTGGCAGGAGGAGGGAGGAAGCCTGACAGCGGTGGTACACACCTTTAGTCTCAGCACTGTGGAGGCAGAGGCAGGCAGCTTCTGTGAGTTCAAGGCCAGCCTGGTCTACAGAGCAAGTTCCAGGACAGCCAGGGGCTACACAAAGAGACCCTGTCCCAAAAGAAAGAAGAGGGAGGGAGGGGCTCCCACTGCTTGTGCACAGTGCTCAGCACTCAGGTAGAAAGAAGTGCACTAAGTGGAGCCCCAGCCCAGGCTCCTCCAAAGCTGGAGCTCACCATCTTGTCTCTGCCTCATCACTTGTCAGTGACTCAATGGTGTTCCCCAGGAGCAGATGAGCTGCCTAAGAGGTGGGTGTCCTTGTTCCAGGCCATAATTATCCATCCTGTGGCTATAAACAGCCAAAGGAAGGTGAGTGAGGCCAAGATCATGTTTGTCATCCATTCTTCCAAAAATCTGGAAGTGCAGAATTGGGGTTTACATCCCATAGGTGAACAGACCAAGGCTCACAGACGCAGTGCCTGAAAGCCAGTGACCCTGGGAGGCAGATCTGGACCTGGTACAGGAACCAATCAAGGGCCCAGGCCTTGTGCCCATGGCTCTCACTGTCAAAGAAGCTAGAATCAGGACAGGAGAGCTGATGGCTCTGTGCGAACAGGTATATCAGTCAGGAAGAGCCATGTTGTGCTGCTGTAACAAAGAGCCTCAGCATCTCCATAGCTCTTAGCACAGCTGGGACCCTGCTGAGTGACCTTCCCAAAAGACTGTATGCAGTCTATCCTCTGGGCATCTGCTACAGCTGGGTAGCACTTATTAAACACCTACTATCTGCAACTCTAGAAGGTGAAGCTCCAAGGTGGCCCCCCAAAGGTCAGGGTAGAGCAGACCCCCCACATTGTGAAGCTGAGCCACATAGTAACCTGAGCAGGGTCCACTGTCAGTCACTCTCTGGGTCCTGCATTCAGACTGTCACCCTGCTCAGAGTCTTTATTTTCTACAAGGCTGGGCTGTGGTCATGGTCACATCTGTGATCCACTAGGAAGAACCCCATCCCGGGGTCAGAGAGTGAGCCACCTAACTCAGCACACGCTCCTTACACACACCAGCTCTTAGATGAGAATGTGATTTCGCCACTGGTCCCTGTCATAACTGGCCACTCTGCGTCTCAGGAAAACTGTATTTACAAGCCAGCCATGGTGGCTAAGGCAGGAAGATCATGGGCTCAAGCCTTAGCTACTGAGAGCCCCTGCTTCAAAACAAAGAGCTGGCTTGCCACAGGATGGCTGCATGAATACTCCACTAAGGCTTAGTGTGTAACAGGTGGCAGTAAGGACGGGTCTTGCTCCTCAGACCTTGTGCTGGGAGCACAGTGAATGATCCCTTCATATATGCCACCAATACATCTGCCAGTCAGTTGACTGGGCACCTAGCTCGGGCAAGGTTCAGTTGGCAGAATGCACAGAGGCCTGGTTGCAGCCCCAGCACCATGTAAACTGACCATGATGGCACTTAGGAGGTAGAGACAGGGGTATCTGCAATTCAAGAACATCCTTAGTATCACAGAGTTCAAGATGTCCCAGCTACATGAGACCCTGTCTCAAACAGAACCCCATAATGGCTCATCCAGTAAAGGTGCTTGCCAAACTCTGCACCCTGAGTTCAATTCCTGGAATACATGTGAAGATAAAGGGTACCCAACCCTGAGTTGTCCTCTGAGCCAGGCATGGTGGCATTCACCTTTAATCCAGCACTCCAGAGGCAGAGTAGGCAGAGTTCTGTGAGTTCAAGGCTAGCCTGGTGTACAGAGCAAGTGCCAGGACAGGGCTACACAGAGCAACCCTTTCCTAAAAAATAGGGGGAAAGAAAAGAGTTGTCCTTGGACCACCACATACATTACACATACACATGTATGCTTATGGTGGTTACTAAGACAAGGTCTCACTCTATAGATCAGGCAGGTCTTGAACTCACAGAGATCCACCTGCCTCTGCTTCTGATTACTGGGAGAGATACCATTTTCAACTTAAATGTTATTTTAAAGTTGTATATGTATGGGTACTTGGAATGTGTGTCTGTGCACCATACGCCAGAAAAGGGCATCAGATCCTCTGGGACTAGAATTACAGATAGTTGTGAGCCGTAATGTAGGTGCTGGGAATCGAACCCGAGTCGTCAATAAGAGCAGGCCCACCAACTGAACCATATCTGAAGCCTCTTAAATAAATTTTAAGAAAGCAAATACTTGGGGTGCCCTAAAGGGAAAGACAGACAAATGAAGAGCTGAGGTGGATCTGGAACGACCCAGGTAGCCAGCCAGACTGGGAGCTGCTGACACCCCACTATCCCTGCAGGACCGCCTTCAACAACAATGTGAGTGTGGCCTACGAGTGCCTGAGTGCCAGCGGCCGCAAGAAGAAACCAGGGCTGGACGGGCGCACGTACAGCGAGCTGCTGAAGCGCGTTTGCAGGGACGGCGGGGCACCTGAGGAGGTGGTGGCGCCGCTGCTGCGCAAGATCCAGTGCCGGGACCATGAGGCCGTGCCTCTCGGCATCTTCCGAACCGGCATGCTGTCCTGCTTCGTGCTGCTGGAATTCGTGGCACGCGCCGGCGCCCTCTTCCAGCTGCTGGAGGACCCTGGCCTAGCGGTGGCCGATCGGCGTGTGGGCCAGGCTGTGCTGGACACGCTGGAGGGAGCGTTGAGCGCAGGAGACATGACCACAGCGCCCACACACTACCTGGAGGCCGGTTCCCGCCTGGGCCCGGACAGCCTGGCGCGTGCCCTGGACAGGGCGGCAAGCGGGCGGCGGCCCAGCGCGCCCATGGCCCGCGAGGAGTTCCTGGAGAAGGCTGCAGCCCTCTTCATCGCCAAGGTCAAGCCGGTGGGCTAAGCCCACGATGCACCCTCACCCCGCCACCTACCCAGGACTTGGGACCCGCAAACTGGTGTCCTGGCATTCTGCACAGGGTCATCACCCAGGAAGGAGGACCCGCTTGGACACTGCAGGACCAGCACCTGCAGCTCAATCCCCTCTGTACTGGCCTGCCTACCCCACAGAAATAAAATCTAAAAAGACCCGGCCTTACTGGTCACCTGTGTGCAGCTCTCCCCAAGATCCCTTGGAATCACCAAAGGTGAGGGGAGACCAGAACATTTCCCAGTAGAGTAAGTCTCCACTGATCGCACGACTGCACCCCTAAGTTCCTCATGGGGGATTCTAGGCTGAGGCTCTACTCCTGACCACGCCCCCAGCCCCTCACTGGGGAATTCAAGGCAGGAGCTCTATTCCTTCACCAGGTCCTCAGCCTTCTTTGTTTATTAGGCCTTTTTTTCTGGGATAGTCAGAGGACAGCTTGGAGAAATCAGATCTCTCTCTCCTTCCACGAACTAAGCCCCGGTCAGTTTTGGTAGCAAGTGCCTTTACCAGCTGAGCCATCTCACCTGCCCTTGTTATTTTGAAACAAGGTCTCAGTTGCCTGGGCTGGCTCGAACTCTTGACCCTTCTTCCTCAGCTTTCCATCAGCTTCAGTGACAGTGGGAGCCACCATGCCCAGCTGCATCCGTGCTTTCTAAATCCCATGTTTGCTCATAAACAAGCTGGACCTGTCCCATCTCTCAGCACTGGGACATGAGCCAAACAATGCTGACCAGAAAAGAGATTTCTAGAAACTCCACTTCTCTGGGAGGTTACCAGAGAAGTAACAGGGAGAAGCTACCCATGGACCAGGACACCAGAGGGAGGCCACATGTATTCTGCCTTGCTAGTTCAGGACTTGAACTGTCCTAATGTGGACCCCGGGGCTGGAAGAGGAGTGCTTTGGGAGCCAGGATGTGTTCCGATAGGGGTGGGTGTGGCAATGAGCAGAGCCTGGAGTTATCCCAAGCCGTAGCACCCTCCCCCTTTCCCCACCTCCAGGTCACAGACCACCCTGATCTCCTTGACACCCCATGACCCCAGCTATCTGAGGGAGTCTCTGCAGGTGTCAAACAGGGAATTGAACCGCTGGAAGAGATAATAATGAAAACCAAGCATAGGTTGACTTCATCAACCTGGATCAGACTTCCAGGCAACAATCAGTCCAACTCCAGGTGCACAATAAAGCTTAAAGTGTGGCCACATAGAAACTCCTACAAAATACATGTGACCATGACCAAACCAGTTCAGTCAACCAGGTCAAGGGAGGGAGTGAGAATTGAAAAGGAAACAGACAACACTGTAGCACTACCCCAGCCTGTTCAGAGGCTGAAGCAAGCTTATTTTTCTCCAGCCTGCTTTTATACCATTCTAAGTACATGCAAAGAATAATGCCAGTCCTAAGGAACAAACAAAGCATAAACAAAGGTCCCAAGATTACTGCATTCAGAGGTTTTTTTTTTTTGTTTCGTTTTGTTTTGTTTTTTTTTTTGTTGTTGTTGTTTTGTTTTTTCGAGACAGGGTTTCTCTGTGTATCTCTGGCTGTCCTGGAACTCACTCTGTAGACCAGGCTGGCCTGCCTCAGAAATCCACCTGCCTCTGCCTCCCAAAGTGCAGGGGATTAAAGGCGTGCACCACCACTGCCCGGCTCAAATGTAAATATTCTTATCTGAACCTACTTCCCTGTCCTGGCCCAATGTCAAATTTCTGCGAAGTTTCTAGAATGGGCCCTAAGAGCTCTCCACGTGACCATGAGGGTGAGTTTTATAGCTAAAAATAGTGTAGTCTCTTGACAGAGCATGGAGGTCAGCAGGCCACAGAGTCCATGTGGCATTTTCCCTAAGGATGGGTGAAGTCTGCCTCCACAGACAGCACAAAGGTCACCAGGTCACTAACAAAATCCCCTCTCAGCTTTCTGGATGGAAACACTGCTGTAGATGTTTTGACTTTCTCTCCTCCACTGAGGAGACATCCATGTGTGATTACCATTCCTGCTTCTCT
>JADRCD010061190.1:0-14735 GCA_019843815.1 Montemys delectorum | reverse complement strand
AAAAAAAAGAAGAAGAAAAAGAAAATAACTGAATTTACCTTTTCCTCCTCCCAGGGCTAATTATAAGAGAATGACAGACAAAACATTGTATTAACCCTCAGCTACTGTACTGATACACAGTCTGTAGTCATAATATAAAACTGATTCCAAATTTTGTAAATTTCACAGAGCTACGTCTAAAACTGCTAAGATGACTAGCGAGGTAAGATCTCTGCTGCCAAACATCCCACATTTGATCCCTAGAATACACATGGTAAAAGGAGAGAACTAACTCTCACATGTTAGCTTCTGACTTCCACATGTATGTTTGGCATGCACACACTCCCTACATGCACAACTAAGTAAGGCTTTTTTTTTTAAGCAAATCTAATTTCCATTTGATAAATACCACAGACTTATTCTGCTTGGCAATATAGCACTAGTTGAATATGCATGAATACTTATCTTAAGGTGTATAGGGAAAATACATAAGAAAGCTCATTTCTAAGGGATGATATTAGCCAATCAGTAAAAGATAAGCTTCATCACTTACCTAATAATAACATAATGGTTAGTCAGCCCCATGACTCTTTAAAAGTCCTAGAACCAGAAGGTAACTAGACCATCTCCTAAATTTTAAATCTAAATTAGCATTTGACTTTTCAGCACTATAGCAAAATAAGGTCAATATCCAGTAAATATACTCATGTTTATTTCTCTAACAACTATAACTATGTCCCAGAGTATTTCATGCAATAGTATGGGAGCACAAGAAATTTAAATGACTATGACCAAGACTTCCATAGTCTTGAAAAACATCATTTAACTAGATCTTGAAAGTCACTCTTGGGGGCTGGAGAGATGGCTCAGTGGTTAAGAGTGCTGACTGCTCTTCCGAAGGTCATAAGTTCAAATCCCAGCAACCACATGATGGCTCACAACCATCCATAATGAGATCAGATGCCCTCTTCTGGGGTGTCTGAAGACAGCTACAGTGTACTTACCTATAATGAATAAATCTTTTAAAAAAAAAAAAGTAAGTCACTCTTATATCTTAATCTTAATAGCATAAAGGTACATGCTTTATAAATTAAACTGGCACAAAGATTATCAATTATAAATTTATAAATATAAACATAAAGCTGAGCATGGTAGCACACATTTGTAATTCCAGCACTCAGGAAACACAAGTAGGAGAGTCGGGAATTCAAAGTCATCACCATCTACACTGAGTTTGAGACTAGCCTGAAATATAAGACAAGACCTTGCCTCAAAGAAAAAGAAAATATCAAGAAATGAAGGGTAGTTGGGCATGGTGATGTACACCTTTAATTCCAGCACTTGGGAAGCAGAGATAGGTGGATCTCTGTGAGTCTGAGATCAGCCTGGTCTACAAATTGAGTTCTAGGACAATCAGGACTGTTGAACAGAAAAATCCTGTCTCAGGAAAAAAAAAAGAAAGAAAGAAAGAAAGAAAGGAAGAAAGAAAGAAAGAAAGAAGGGAGGGAAGGAGGGAGGGAGAGAGGGAGAGAGGGAGGGGAAAAAAATGAGGGTATTGGAGAGATGGTTCAATGGGTAAAAAGTATTTCTTGCATAGCATGCTGAGTTTAGCTTCCTAACACCCATGTGAAAGTCAAGAATGTGGATGTGTGTCCATAATCTCAGCACTGGAGAAATGAGAGACAGATTGATCTCTAAAGCTTGATTCAAGATTAGTGAGAAATCCTACCTAATAATAATAACAACGACAACAACAACAACAGCAAATAGAGGAGAACACACAACTGGCCTCCAAGTGCACATGCACAAACACACACATACATAGACACACACACACATGCACACACACATGAAGGAAGGGCTACAGAGAGGGGAAAGGACAGGAAGGAGGGAGAAAAATTAAGGGGAAGGATAGAGAAAGAGAAGGAAAGAGGGGAGAAAAGGAAGGAGAGGAGGGAGAAAAGAGGAAAAAACAAAGAAAGGGGAAGGGAGGAGGGGAAGGGAAGAGGAGAAGGGAAAGGAGAAAGGAGGAAAGGAGGGAAGGAGAGGTAACAAACCTGTGGGCATATCTATGAGGACATTTCTAGATGGCTTTAACTAAGACAGTAAACTAACCCTTAACGGGACAAAACCATCCCACAGATTTGGGTCCCAAACTCAATAAAATGTACAAAAAGCACTGAGCACCAGCATTCATGTCTCATCTCCTTCCTGAATACTGCTTCACATTTCTGCTGTAAAAACTAGATCTGTTCTAGTTGTCGTTATCTCCCCTGCCATGATCAACTGTACCCTAAACTATGAGCAAGAATAAAGCCATCCCTCACTAAGTTTCTCTTGTTGGGTATTTAAGTTACAGTAATGAGAAAAGTAATTTAACTTCTTTGAATAAACTGTGAAAAGTAATTTAACCATTTTTACCAGATATAGTGGCACACGCAAAGGACCTCTGTGAGTTTAAGGCCAGCCTGATTTACATAGTGAGTTCCAGGACAGGCAGGGTTATATAGAAAGACCCTGTGTTGAAGAAAGAAAGAATGAATGGATGAAAGAAAGAGAAAGAAGAGGGAGAGAAAGAAGGAGGGCAAGGGAGGAGGGGAAAAGAAAGTAAAGATGGAAGAAACAAAGAAAGAAATTTGAGTATATGGTTGTGTATATTCGTAAATATATGGTTTATGTATATATATAAATTCAACATTGTTTATTGATTTCACTGGAAGATGGAGAACTGAACAAGAGTCATTTTAAACAAAAATTTTTAGTAAACAATCTTCCATTAAAAGGACAGATCTTGCTATCAAACAATACTAGAGAATTAAAGAAAAAAACGTCAGTAGAAAAGACAGACTATCATTCTCATGATGGTTAGGAGAAGATACAATGTGAGGGCCATTCAAATAAGAGTATCAAAGATACTACCTTAAGTTTGACATATGTAAATGCACAGTCACACCTTTTCTTATCAAAAAAACAGTGGGTAAACACTGAGTAACATTTAGAACTTACTAGTGCCTGGATCAAGCTCTGCCAATTCATCCTGACAGAAACCTAAGGAGAGAATAGGGAAAAAAATTATTATTTTTCAATTACTCCAAGCTGATTCTAAACATTAAAAAATCAAATAATATTCAATAAGGGAAGATTCAGAGTTCAGGCCAGGTTGTGACTCAGTTCTAGCTGAGAATGAGCAAAATACTGGATTCAATTTCCAGTAACATGTCCATACTCTAAATTAGACTCAAAAATTAGTTTGGGTTTAAACCTTAGTTCTAATAATTACCAACTTACTGTAAGGACCCTCTCTGGGTTTCCATTCATCTTATAAATATAGAAATGGAGATAAGAGCGCGTACCAGAGTTGTACCAAGAGTAAGAGAGTTTAGAAATATCCCTTAGCACACAGTAGGGGCTCAATAAACAATAGCACAGTAAGTATAAATAAGAATGCCAATGTCAAGCCCAGCAGTGGTGGCGCATGCCTTTAATCCCAGTACTTGGGAGGCGGAGGCAGGCGGATTTCTGAGTTCCAGGCCAGCCTGGGCTACAGAGTGAGTTCCAGAACAGCCAGGGCTACACAGAGAAACCCAGTCTTGAAAAACCAAAAAAACAAAAAAACAAACAAAAACAAAAAACAAAAAAAAAAAAAAAGTAAATTCCTCCTACTTCCTCAGATGAAGGGCTGAGATGAGTCATACCTAAGCTGTGTTTATACAAGGCCTGGGCTGAAACCAGTGTGCTTCTCTGCACTAACTATCCCTAGGCCTAGGCCTAAAAGCTTCTAGCCTCCTTACAATCTAACCATCGAAGATGACTGATTCAATCTGGCTTTTCTTGGCTTCTGACTGAATTGTTATGCTTGGCATCATATGTACCTTGGCAATGTGTTCTAAGCTTCTGGCTCATCCTGTCTTCAACTGTGTCTATCTTGTTCTCTCTGAAACCTGTTTCTGTAAAACTGCCCTGACCAAACACCTGCCATATGCCCTGCCATACATGCACCACACATTTCTTTTTTTTTTTTTTTTTTTGTTCTCCCTGCTCTTAAGTAACCTCTCTTCCTCTGTTGTTCTCCCGTGAGTTGTGCGTATCCTATCTCTGACTCATGCTGTCAAATATTTTTCTGATTTGTTACTTTGTCTGACCCTTAATTAGAGGTCACTTTCAAACATAGCTGTTTCCTTCTACAAACTAATTTTCATTGTTAGGAATTAAAGGGTATGTTTATATTCCAGCCAGATCATACTATAGTATGATCCAAGGCATGTTTGTATTCTAGCCAGATCATATCTTTGGATGTGATCTCTTGCCAGAGCAGCCATGTTACTGGATTAAAATTTCTCTACATCCCAGTACTCTGGTAGGTAAACACAAGAGAACCAGCAATTTAAGGTTATCTTTGATAACATAGCAAATACAAGGTCAGCCTGGAATATATGAGATCCAGTCTCAAAACGAAACAAAACCCTCAAAAAACTTTACCTACACACAAATAAAACTAATTCTTCCATTACTAAGTATGCTTATGCTATGCTTACTCACAAGACAGTGTGCTTAGTAAGAATAAAACCCTGGATTCAATTACCAGAACCAACAAAATAAGCATTAAAATTAACATCACAAAAGACATTTCATATTAATAACACCTGTGCTTTGTATTGGCTTGGTGTGTAACTAACACTCTATAGAGAAAAATCAAGCATATTAAGTGGCAAACACAGTGAGTTCTTTGTACACACTTGATGAAAGTTATTTTTCAGACAATGACTACCTTTCTCTTCCTTGACTTCTACTCATCTTTAAATACTTCCTCAGAAAAATGTTCTCTAGTATCTACTATCTCTCATATATAAGGTGCACCGGCTAGTTTTGTGTGTCAACTTGACACAGGCTGCAGTTATCACAGAGAAGGAAGCTTCAGTTGGGGAAGTGCCTCCATGAGATCCAGCTGTGGGGCATTTTCTCAATTAGTGACCAAGGAGGTAGGGCCCCTTGTGGGTGGTGCCATCCCTGGGCTGGAAGTCTTGAGTTCTATTAGAGAGCAGGCTGAGCAAGCCAGGGGAAGCAAGCCAGCAAAGAACATCTCTCCATGGCTTCTGCATCAGCTCCTGCTTCCTGACCTGCTTGAGTTCCAGTCCTGACTTCCTCTGGTGATCAACAGCAACATGGAAGTAAGCTGAATAGATCCTTTCCTCCCCAACTTGCTTCTTGGTCATAATGTTTGTGCAGGAATAGAAACCCTGGCTAAGACAAATTGGTACCAGCATAGTAGACATAAGGTCAAAATTATATTAAAACTGTCTCCACTGTCCTTATTGTTAGGGTCTGGAAATCACTGCACAAACCACTCAGACACCAATTTCAGTCAAATAAGGCTGGCTTATTGAATGCACACCCCAATATTGATAGAGCAGAGACAGTCTAGACTCAGGAGCAGAATTGCGACCAAGAGCCAGGATTCTACAGGGCTGTTAAGCCTGAAATCCACAAACATCTGTGCCAAGTTATTCCACCAATCAGGAATTGTTGGTTTTACGAGACAGGGTTTCTCTGTGTAGCCCTGGCTGTCCTAGAACTCACTCTGTAGACCAGGCTGGCCTCGAACTCAGAAATCTGCCTGCCTCTGCCTCCCAAGTACTGGGACTAAATGTGTGTGCCACCACCGTCTGGCTAACAGGGGACTTCTTTAGGAACATGTCCTAGTTGTACATTTATCCTGCCTTCAATGGTTGGGTTAGTCAGCTGTAGTGGGGGACTTGCCTTGCCTAACATTCATGTTTTAACTTGCCAACCAGGATTTTAGTTACCCACGTACATGTCTTTTTCTGCTAAGTAGGGTGTCAATTTCCAGGGAAGTCTTAGGAACTTAAAACTTTATTCAATCCCTACTCAAAATGGAAGTTTCATTCCAAATGGCTTCTTATATTGGAACAGGTGTCTCTTTTATGTTGAGGTCCATCCCAGGGGCAGCTTATCATACACAGGTGCAGGAAGTGCTACTGGGCGATTGGTTTGGGTCCAAGTTTATTGTGGCTAACTGTACAACGCATAACTGACTTCTTTTGTGATTGGTTTCCAAGAACACCAAAGCACAGAACATAACAGAATATGCAATCAACTCGGGCATGAGAAAGTTTCCTACTAACAATAGTTATATCATATGCGAAAGTAACAATTCAAAATGGCTGGCTAGACAGGCATCAGTTTCCCAGGCCTTAACACTTATCATCATAAAATTATTTGTTTAATGTGTGACTCTACTGTTAGACTGTTCCCCAGGAAAGGGGGCCTATCCTGTTCTGTTCATATGTATTCCTTTACCTTTCACAAACCTAAAACATAGCTGGTCAATAAACATCAACTATAGTAACAGCAAATACAAAAATAATGGAGCAAAACTCAGGGGTAAAACACACATACTAAAACTTTATGTCTTCAAAGCTGGGCAACTCAAGGCAAGCTGGCAACTCAGAGCCACATGGAACATGGATTCAAGTCATAAGTGAACTGCTTAAAAGCCCTAAGTCAAATGTGGTGGCTCTTATTGGTATTCCCCATTCTCAGGAGACTAAGGCAGGAGGATCAACACCAGACAGGTCTCCCTCCTTTTTCCCCCATCTCCCACCACCAGGAGGTCAAAGCCCACCTGGGCTAGTACCACCACCCACTGAACATGCTCCTTTTTTACCTCACCACAGGTGGCTGCTGCCGGCCCTGCCGCCTCCACCACCTCCACCACCTCCACCACCACCACTCTCCACACACACACACACACACACACACACACACACACACAGTCTATCGAAGTTAAAATAACAAAATCAAGATCTAGTTCACATCACAATCACAACTATGAAACAGAAAAGACTTTTCCATATTTACAAAATAAACCATATTTATGGTTTAAGTGCCTCTTTCACTGGGTAACAAACTCCTCAAATGTAGGGACTATGTTTTAGCCAGTGAAACTGCTCCTGTCCCTTGAAATTATGGAAGGTACTTAAACCAAAAATAATCAAAACAGAAATGCAAGAGATGGCTCAGCGGTTAAGAACACTGACTGTTCTTCCAAAGAACCTGAGTTCAAATCCCAGCAACCACATGGTGGCTCACAACCATCCGTAATGAGATCTGACGCCCTCTCCTGGAGTGTCTTAAGAGAGCTATGGTGCACTTGCATATAATAAATAAATAAATCTTAAAAAAAAAAAAAAAAAAAAAAAAAAGACAAAATACTATATGCCAGACGGTGGTGGCACACACATTTAGTCCCAGCACTTGGGAGGCAGAGGCAGGCAGATTTCTGAGTTGGAGGCCAGCCTGGTCTACAGAGTGAGTTCCAGGACAGCCAGGGCTATACAGAGAAACCCTGTCTCGAGAAAAGAAAAAAAAAAAAACAGAAATGCAAAAAGACTGTTGCTCCAGTCTAAGTTAGGAAAGTCATAGAACCAGAAGATTTACATCTAGCTTGTACAGTGTAGAAAGTCTACAGGAGCCTAAACCTCAAACAACAGAATTCTGAAGCCAATGAATAGTAGTAGCCTGAGAAGCAATGGGGACAGGAACAGCTGTGCTGAGATACCACCGTCTGAGTCCACAGACTGCTTCTAAATAACAGAACTTATTTCTCATAGGTATAGAGGCTAGGATCCAACAGACTCAATGTCTAGTAAAAGCCAGCCTTCTGGTTCACAGGTCACACCTTGCTGGTCTTCACATGTAAAGGAGACATAAATGAGCTCTGTAGGTTCTCTTTTAAACAGAAACTAAGAGCCCTGATAACCTACCTCCCTCTTTCCCAGTCTTATATGGTCATCTTAGGGGTAGAATTTCAACATAAGAATGTTGGAGGGACACAAACCTTCAGACCATAGCATTAGGCAATAAAGAAATATCCATTTCTATATAAAGGTTACAGAACATTCCAGAATATTGAATGTGACAGAAGACAGACATAGTCATTTGCTTATTAATCTATATTGCCCTGAAAATACTATGAGTGCAGGAAGACAGAGAGGTATAAGGATAAAAGCTATTTTAGTTATATGACTTGACAAGGTGAGGCAAACAAACCCTGAGTTGAGGCTTCAGGTTTTCATTAGGTAAAAAGAGTGCATAAGAGGTATCAAGAAAGGATAGAGCAGGTCTGAAGAGATGGTTCAACTGTTGAGAGAACTGCTTGTTCTTCCTGAGTTCAATTCCTAGCAACCATCTGGTGTGCGTGAAGGCAGAGCATTCATATATATTAAATAAATAAATAAATAAATAATTTTTAAGTATAAAGCTTAATATATCCTCTAAAAGTAGTCAACATTCTTAACTCCACAAAGACAGAATAACCCAAAACCTGAAAATACCAAGAAAACTGGGTTAAAGCACTAGTTCTCACCTTTCCTCAAACTGTGATCCTCATGTTGTGGTGACCTCAACCGTAAGATTATTTTTGTTACTACTTCACAACTGTAATTTTACTACTGTTATGAACCATAACATAGTTATTTTGAGAGACAGAGGTTTATCAAAGGGGTCAAGTTCCACAGGTTGAAAATCCTGGATTTAAGGGGAAATGCATTCGTTTTACTTGTCTACCAACCACTCCCTCCCCTCCTGTAACAACTAACTTTTCTTTGGAGACTTATTTCTCTTTGAATCCACATCCATAGGATACAAAGAAGATTAACTTCAACCTTGCTATAAGATGGAATAAACAGAAAACTATCCTATCTGTGGTGATCTGAACAAAAATTGAGGAGAGAAAGAGGCAGGTGAGTTCAAGGCCATACTGGTCTACAGATTGAGTTCCAGAACAACCAGGCTTCACAGAGAAACCCTATCTCAAAAAAAAAAAAAAAAACAAACAAACAAACAAAAAGCAAAAAATGGGGTAGACACAGCGGCGGAGGCGGCAGTCTCTGGAGCTCTCCTGTGAAGCATTGCTCTTCGCGCTGCCGCTGCCTTGGGTCTCTCTTGGGGAGGCCATCCGGGACTCGAGCTACTGCGGAACCACCCTCCCACCCAAAAAAAGCAAAAAACAACAAAGGACTGATAAACAATTTCTTAACTATCAAATAAGTGTATAAGCAAGCAACCTAAAAATATATGGCAAAGTTTATATTCCTTTACCAAGCTGGAGATAAATACATAGTGAAAGAGAATCCTACATTTACCTGTTTCTTTGACAACTGTAAACCAACTTTGAAATGTCAATACCAAAACAGCTACCATGAGCAATTGGTTTACTAAATCATCTATCTTAATAGGACTCTAACTTTTTCTTTTAAATTTGTGTGTTTGTCGCCCGGCAGTGATGGCGCACCCCTTTAATCCCAGCATTTGGGAGGCAGAGGCAGGCAGATTTCTAAAGTTCAAGGCCAGCCTGGTCCACAGAGTGAGTTCCAAGACAGCCAGAGCTAAACAGAGAAACCCTGTCTCAAAAAAAAAAAAAAAAAAAATTGTATGTTTGTCAAAACAGTGTTTCTATTTAACCCTGGCTGTCCTGGAGCTCACTCTGTAGATAAGGCTGGCCTTAAACTCAAAGAGATCTGCCTGCCTCTGATTCCTCAGTGCTGAGATTAAAGGAGTGTGCCACCATGCTGGCTCTTCTTTAATACAAAAGGAACTTTCAGATGACAAGTTCTTCTCCAAACATTATTAAAATATAAAGATCAAAATCTTGTTTGCGTAGGGTATAGTGACAGATTATAGAGTCACAGATCTTTTGTTATTTTGACTACAAAGTGGCATATTTACCTCAAAATTAGACTTTATCTCAAAATTAAACTTTTAAGTATATATTTCCAAGTATGAACAAAAAAGGTTTATGGGGAACAGATAATGCATTCCAGTGTGTTTTACAAAAGCAAAGAAATGTCACTATGGGAATGTTTTCATCTGACCATAAAAAGACATCACAGTACAAAAGAACCCTGAAATCTGTGAAATCTCAGCAGTCCATAGAGGCGAGAGATCCTTTACAAGGCCAAATCTTCAGTTACATTCAATCATTCTACCTTCATAATCAAGCAAGCTTCCTACTTCAATTTTATGACCTCTACCACATCCCAAGCAACAGTGTATCCAGAACTCATAATTTCCTAACTACATTATGGCTCTCTGTCCAATATACTTTTTAGCCTCTCTTCCTGTGCACATGCTACCTTCTATATCCAAGTCCACCTTTACTTAGTATACCTAGATCAGAACCCTGGTTAGGTCTTAGGCTCTGCCAATATACACACATATATGTCTGAATGCAGATAAAATGGATTTTGATCTACTAGCTTTTCAGGGAACCTCAGAAAGGGAGAGGAAGGAGGGAGAGGAAGGAGGGAGGGGACGGGAGAGAGAGAAAGAGAGAGTGCACTGGTTTCAAAATCTAATAAACATTACCTACAGATTTGAATTTTAAATGAGATGACATCTCACATATACTATTATAATTCAAGTTTGATATAATGTTAAATTTGAGTATGAGGTAAAGCAGAGCTAAGAGTAAGAAAGTAAGTCTACAGTCAGGGGATGGAGAAACTGCTCAATTGTTAAGAACACTGACTGCTTTCCTAGATTCTACTCCCAGGACCCACCTGGCAGCTCACAACCATCTGTAACTCCAGTTCTAGGGTATCCAATGCCATCTTCTGACCTCTGTGGCACTGTATATACACAGACATACATGTGGGCAAAGCACCCATACAAATTAAAAAAAAAAAAAAAAAACAATCAAGGAAAAATTTTTAAAAAGAGGGCTGGAGAGATGGCTCAGTGGTTAAGAGCATTGACTGCTCTTCCAAAGGTCCTGAGTTCAAATCCCAGCAACCACATGGTGGCATCCATAAAATGAGATCTGATGCCCTCTTCTGGAGTGTCAAGGACAGCTACAGTGTACTTAACATATAATAAATAAATCTTTTAAAAAATCTTTTTTTTAAAGAGGAGAATGAGAGAGAGAGAGAGAGAGAGACTGATGTGTATATCAGTATCATTCTAGGTTCAAAAGAAAGGCCTTAAGTGCTGGAGAGATGGGTCAGTGGTTAAAAAACTTACTACTCTTGCAGAGGTTTAGTTCACAGTACACACATGGCAACGACTAACTACCTATAACTTCAATTCCAGAGGATCCAACACCAAAAAAATCTCTTCTGGATCCTTGGGCACCAGGCACACATATGTTGCCCACATGTATATATCCAGGCCCTCATATATTTATACATAAAGTAAATCTAAAAAATGTCTTGAAATTGCTCTAATTAGCTCTGTGGCCCTCTTCACAGGCTCCTATGCTTACTATATATTCATTGTGATCAGGCCCATTAAAATCTGAGGTTCAAAAATACTTTACAGGACTTCTCAAAATCTTAAAACGTTTATGTGTATGTGTACATGTAGATGTCTACAAAGGCCAGAAGAAAGCATTAGATCATATGGAGCTCCAGTTATAGGTAGCTGTAACTCAACGTATAGGTGTGGTAACTCAACATGGCACTGGGAAACAAACTCAGATCCACTCTAAAAGCAGGAAGTACTCAAACATCAAAACATCTCTCTAGCCATGAACCCCCAAAACACTTTATTCAAGACTTGTACAAATACCCTCAAGTGCACACCTTTAATCACTGCACTTGGACAGCAGAGGCAAGTAGATCTCTTGAGTTTGAGGTCAGTCTGGCTTATAGAAAGAGTTCCAGGACAGCCAGGGCTACACAGAGACATTCTGTCTCAAAACAAAATAAAACAGAAACAACAAAAAAGCAAACAAAAAAACACAAAAAAATGGAAATAATAAAAAGACTTGCACTGAAATGCAGGAGTCACTTGCTAATCCTTTCTGGATCACCCAGTTCAGGTATATTTTATTGTCTGCCTTATCCCCCATAATTTTGCGTTCTTTGATTTCCCCTCAATGAAACTGTGCCCTTTGTTCAATCAAATCAACTACTCTGAAAGCCTTAGAACACAGTCATGTATGTCCCAGACAGGGTTGCTAAGTAAATATCTGAGAACTCCTCAAAAGACTAAAGTAGTAAATAACATTGTCCCTCAATGAAGCAACTGTCAAAGGAGTAACTTGTAGGAGAAAATAGTAGGTTCCTTGTTTTCAACTTTAAAAACCTAAAGTAGTGTTGTCAAACATAATTTTTATACAAACAAATATGCTATGTAACTACAATACCCACCAACCACATGTAATACCGAGTACTTGGGATGTGATTAGTGGCTGACGAACTGAAAGGGAAGGTGTTCTGATTTGATTTTATGGGACAAGATCTCACTATATAGACCAGTCTAGCCTTGGACTCACAGAGGTCCGCCTTTCAAGTGCTGGGAATAAAAACAGTGTACCATTACACCCACTGAAAAATATTTGTTTTTGTTTTTCTAGACAAGTTTTTTTTTTGGTGTAATAGCCCTGGCTGTCCTGGAACTTGCTTTGTAGATTAATCTGGCCTCAAACTCTCAGGATTCCACCTGCCTCCGGAGTGCTGGGACTGAAAGCATGCGACTTCAAAAACAATCTTGAGTCAGGGTCTCACTATGCAGTCCAAGCTGATCTCAAACTTGAAAATCCCTTGCCTTTCGCCCAAATACTGGGATAAATGTGCTAAGATTATAGACATGTGCCACTAAACCAAGTTCATGTAGCTACTTAAAAGTTCATTAAGGGTAAAATTAAAAATTCAGTTGCTAGTTGTGGTAGCACACATTTGTAATCTGTGCATTGCAGAGACAGAAGCAAGAAGATCAAGTTCTAAGCTCGTCTGAGACCCATAGAGCCCTATGCCAGAGTAGGCTGAGAGGTAAAAGGAGGGAGAGGAGGGCTGTGGCAGCTGCAGCCACCAGCAGAGTAACACATAGTAATCTCAGCACTGGGTAAGCAAGACAAGAGGATCCATGATTTATGGCCAGACAGCATAGTCTAATCAGTGTATCCCAGGCCAATCAGAGATCCTGTCTCAAAAAAATAAAATAAAATAAAATTGTGGACAACATCCTGAGGACTGACACCCAAGGATGATCTCTGGTCTCTACATAAATGTGAACACAGGCACATGGCAAAGTCACAGAAAGAGATTCAAACCTACTTTAAAAAAATAAAACATTTTGAGAACATACATCAGACAATGTACAACTGGGATACATGTACACATGTGGAGGTCAGAGGAGGACTTGAGGGAATTGGTTCTCTCCTTCCTGCATGTGGATTCTGGGGTTGGATTCAGGTCATTGGGTTAGTAGCAAGTGCCTTAACCCACAGAGCCATCTCACCAGCCCTATTTATTTTAAAACGTTTAAGCTTTATTATTCTGTGAGTATGTATGTATGGTGTGTTTACTAAGAACAACACTGTGGAGTCAGTTCTCTTCTTCCCTCTTTACGTAGTTTCCAGGAATCAAACTCAGGTCCTCAGGCTTGTTTATTTGTTTTTGTTTTTTGTTTTTTTGTTTTGTTTTGTTTTTGTTTCAAGACAGGGTTTCTCTGTTTAGCCCTGGCTGTCCTGGAACTCACCCTGTAGCCCAGGCTGGCCTTGAATTCAGAAATCCGCCTGCCTCTGCCTCCCAAGTGCTGGGACTAAAGGCGTGCGCCACCATCGCCCGGCTCAGGTCCTCAGGCTTACACAGCAACAACTTTTCACTCATAAGTCATCTCACCAGCTTCAGAATAGATTTGAATTCTGGTACCATTACTCACAAATTGTGTTGGCTTAGAGAGTGACTTCACCACAGTGATCCAATATCTTTGTCTATAGACTGCTATAAAGATCTAATGATATAGAGCACTAAAGGCACTGAAAACACTTAATAGCTTTAATCAGTACTGGTGAGAAAAGAGAAGTAGCAATCAGAAACATGGGGATTATCAACAGGAAGATGGCATTTGACTCAACAAGACTATCCAAGGAACAAAATACAGAGGACATGGCATATGAGAGCAATAAACAGAGAAGCAGAATGCATGGTTGTATCATAAGGATCTTTATTTAACTACCATACATGAGAGATTTGGGCCTTTTACCATGTAAGTAAGTCACTTACCAGGTACATATCTAAGAAGTTGGTCAACAGCAGCCCAAATGTATTTTAATATAGTTCTAAAATATCAACCAGAAAATTCAAAAGTACATGGAGTTTTTATAAAACAAAGCTTTCTTGGAGAAGCCTCCAAATACTCAACAGCCCCTGAAATTCTAGGAAATGGTTCTACTTTACAGGACCTATCACCAATTCCACCCATTTCCTAGCTTCTTTCTGGTATGATGAATGGCTTGGGCAGAGGCTGAGAAGAAAAGTAGCTTGACTACAGTCTGTCAGACTGTCATGTTTGTGGTCTACAAACAAGCTCCATGTCCAAGCAGATATTAAGACCACTTACCTTTGTACTGGCTGTACATTAAACTCACATCTTTCTCTTGCTTTTCTGTCCAGAAAGTGAGGTGTCACTTTACCCAATAGCTTTTTGTTTTACACAGGCAACCTGACAAGCCACACTTTAGCAATAGCAAAAAATACTTTTGAATGCAAGGATATTGTACTTTACATACACACAAAAGCCAGCTGGCAGAGCTGCAAGTAAATAATAAGCCTTCTCCAGCTTTACAAATGTCAAGGTCACATTTATAAATTTCAAAAACAAAAATGCCCACTTCCTAATGCCATTTCATTCCTTTAATGTGATTATCTAAGGAGTTTCACATACACACACATTCACATAAACACACATACACACACACACACACACACACACACACACACACACACACACAC
>JADRCD010061173.1:0-14408 GCA_019843815.1 Montemys delectorum | reverse complement strand
TATGTATGTATGTATGTATGTATGTATGTATGTATGTATGTATGTGCAAGCAGGTTTTGATACTGTCCTCCTTTCAAGATCTTGGAAGGTATTTACTACAGATAAGGGGACACTATAGAGTCTGGGAAGAATGGATGAATGAATCTGTATTTGATTGATAAAGACAGCAGAAAAATATACACAAGAAAGAATAGCATCTTTTAAAGGTTTAAATCAGATATGGTATTGTGGGTGAGCTCACTGAAGTGATAAAGGAAGAAATGGATTTGGTGGGGAAGAAGTCTCTGCTGGTACCTGGAAGTAAGAAGAAAATGACAGGCAGTGATGGGATCAAATCGCAGAGGAAGGTATCTGGAATAGTTGTGCCTGGTTTATACCAGTGGCTTTCAATTACTTGGTGGGGAACAGGGATAGATATTAGAATAATATGGAATGTTCTGAAAAAGTATCATTCTGATTCTAATTTTTTTCTAATAAAACTTGGTAAAATGTTTTCAAGTGGCAATATGAACCTCATTTAAAGTTGAAAAGCCCTGGCTGATATACAAAGTACCAACTCCTTCTGAAGAACTGGTGTTGTAGCTGAGTAAAATGGAGCAGGAACAGGAGACCCAGCTAACGAGTGGCAGAACCAGAACTCAACAGCTAGCCTTTCCAGCTCCTGGTCCTGTTCATTTCATGGCAGCAAAAAGTGGATACCCTTCTCTCGCAACTAAACCAACATAGGCCAAGGGAAAACACTGGAAAAGCTTATGTAGAGCCATATATACACTCCTTATTGTGCTGTTTTCTGTCAGACACCAGTTATGACAGAGGCACAACAGGAAACAGTCAGGCTGAGACACATAGGCCTTCTTCTGGTCTCACTGTGGAGAAAATATTATTGTGACCACATCAGAATCCAAATCATGACATATGATTACAATGATTATAATATACAAATGCAGGGACTCAAAGTGACCACATGTAACCAAAGCACTGGGTGGGTTACATTCTCATGTCTCCTGTCTACAGGGATGTTCTTTTCTCTTCCGTTTCAGTACATCTACGCCATGGCTGCCATTACAGGCTTTCAGTTAGGTCTATTTCCACATTCCTATTTGTCTATGAATGTCTTGGTTTTCTTTTCCATTCATTAAGTGATTTCCATGTATCTTTCTCAAATGTACATTTCCCACAAACTTTGAGACCATTTTATGAAAATGAAAGAACATTTTTTTTCCTCAGTGATGTTCACACAGTTATGGCTTCTGAGAACAATTTCTTGATAGATGTTTTGGGAGCTGTATTCCGGAACATATTATCATCATGGTCTTCCCTCTGGTAGGATGGATAATGATCTTGTCTTGAGACTCACTCTCAATCTTCTGGCTCTAGTAGAAATTATACATATCCCGCTCAGAGGAGCTACAGGAGTAGAAGATCATAAGCCAAGGCACGGCACGCCTGGGAGTGACCACAGCAGCAACACAGACTCTCTTGGGACACTGCACGGAGAAATCAGAGTATGTTGCTACAGTACTTGTACTCTAGATGTCTTCAGCATTTGGAAGGAAAGGGTGGATAGAGTTAACAGAGCTTTTCTGAGAAAGGAGCTGCTCAGCCACTGACTAGGACCTGCACCCTCATCAAGTAGGGGCTGAAATATGAAGTGTCCCCAACTGCTCTGTGTAAGTCATCCTGAATTGGTACTGTAACCCTAGAAACTGTCTTCTGGAGGAGCTCTGTCATGGACTCATCCCAGCAGCCAGATGTCAAATGACCCTAGTGCAGTGTGGCATGAGGTTGACAAGTGAAGGAATGAGTATGGAGGTGAAGAGGACAGGGAGGCGAAGAGACTTCGCTGGATTTGGGATTTTATCAGAGGGAAGAACGGGTATGTGTGTCTATGGGGGAATGAGTAGAGGAATTTAGCAGTGAATCACAAAAGACAAGGAGGTAGATAAAGGAACAGATGCATTTGGAAGATGACAAAGAATAGGAATTCATAAGACGCAAGGTTAGGGTAGGATTGTGAGGAAGCTCCCTTGATATAAAGGAACTCAAGTTCACCATACAGAGGAAAATCTGCAAGATATATAGTTATTACTATTGCAGTACTACCAGTCTGTTCTTGGGTGGTGGGGCTTTAAGAAGAACATGGGTATTTAGTGGGCAAAATAAGCATACAAATGCCCAGAGCCTGGGAAGAGTACTGTGAGTCTTGCAGAAGTCAAGGTTTCAGAAAACAGGAGCAAGACTGCCAGCCAGAAGCAGGAGGTGAGGTGGGGGTCAGGGATGAACAGGACCTCAGTGTTCTACCAGCAATGGGATGGCAGAGAAGGGAATGAGCCTAAAAAAAGTTGATCATCTGTCCCTCTACTTTGGAATCTACTGGATGGAATATGTGATGTGAAATTACCAAGAAAAATAGAAGTATATTAATTTCCAGGGCTCAGGAAAATTATTTATACTTGTGATCATCCTGAATGTAGATGTTACCTCACAAGTTGGCTGGTATTGGTCATGATACATGCTTCCTTTCATTGCTTTGGTGACTATAACTGCTACTCATAAATCCTATGCATTCACATTTATTTTATTAGTGGTGAAATTATAGGTTTCCCATTAAATTTGGATGTAGTGTTTATCTCTTGTCATATTATTTCCTCTACTGTTTATCAGCTACCTGACATTGGGCCAGCTACTTAGCTGAAGCCTCAGTTTCTCACTTGTGTGTAAGAAAGTAGTCAGACCTCCGGAGGGCTGTTGAGATAGATTGAGATGGTGGCATAACGACTAGCCTAGTGTGGCAGAAGGGAAGGCCAGGGAGTCACTATGCCTGTCCCGTTCATCTCCATGACATATTTACCCTATGTGCTTCACTTGTTATGTGTTCATATAAACTCATGTAAATGTTGAAGCCAAATACTTAAAACAGATAATGTATACATTTTTTTACTATTTTTATTTCATGGAGGTTATTGCTTTATTAACCAGCTTCTCATCTTTACTAAGAAAAAGACCCATTGGATTTTACACTGGAATCAGTAGGTTATTAGATTGTTACCCTGTCTGTCAGATATGACGTATACAGACATAGCAGTTTGTTTTCTAAACTCTACTTTTGCCTACTTTTCTAGTCTCACATTTGTGAATCTGTACTGCACTCTTTAAAAGCTATCACTTCATCAGTTTTGAGTCTAACAGGACAGGTTCTCCATCATAATTTCTCTGTACCTTGTAGCTCTGACGTTCATCTCTTTTATTTATTTACTTTGTAGACGACTCATAGCAGCTGTAGGAAGACATGAAGAGTAATACCCTAATTGGACTCTGCTAAGGTTTTAAATTGTCTTAAGATATACCACCATTTCTGCTATGAAAAATATACATGGTATTGATTTTTTTCCAGTCAGGAGAAAATTCATTTTCATTTCTTTAATCTTCTTTATTTTTTGCCATGGTGATTTGTCATCTTCATTTTTACGATAAGATTGGCAACACATTCCGCTCAATTTGGGTTACAGATTTCTGGGAAACAGACTTTCTCCAACTTCTTTCTGGGGGCCACATGAGGGTAGTTCCATGTGCTGAGATTTTCATTTACACCTCTGTATCTAAGTGGAGTTCATAAGTCATCTTCTCCACTATACTTAGGGATTTCAATAGAACAGATTGCCTTAAAAGGTTGTTCATAAGCAATAGACCCCAAATTATAAAAAAGGTATAAAAAAGGCATGCTATAATAAAATATAGACATATAAACTTTTTTCCTTTCAAATCAGACTATGAGATCCTAGAGTAAATTTTCTTCATTTGATAGTCACAATACATTAATGAACATAACAGGCAGCTGGTAAACAACTTCATGTAAACGGACTAAACAGTAACTAAAAACATACTCAGAAAAAGGATTGGCTTAAGAAGTGGTATGTTCTTGACTCAGTGGAGTTCATTCAGTCTTGTTTTACTAGTTGAATTTATTTCATACCACATATGATCTTATGATTCAATATTAATCTTGATTAATAGATTATTTTGTATTGGACTTGATTTGCAGAAAAATGTAGAAACTTTACGTTAATGTGGTTTATTTGTGTATCTTGAACCCTCCTGGTATTGGCCCTTTGGAATAGTCACACTGCTGAAGATGAGACAGTAGCTGGAAGCTGAGAGAAAGAGGAGGAGGAAGAGGGGGAAACTGCCACATCATTATCAAGCATTTTCCTCCAGAGCTAAGAACAAGGACCATGACAAGATCACAGTAGTAACCACTGCCAGGCCAGATGCTACTCAGCAGCTTTCCACACACCACTCTTGACCTAAATAACAGGGGAACCAGAATGGCTTCTGTCTGCCAAAACCATGTTTCAGGTTTTCGGTTTTCTTCAGAGCTTTTTGGCTGCCTGAATGTCTCAGCTAAAACTCTTTGAAGCAAGAGTACCATATCTGTAATAAGGAGGGAGAGTCTTACATAAGGTCTTGGCTGCTTACACAAAAGAATATTTTGTTTAGAATTACCATTTGTGGGAAATTATGAAGTATACAAACACATTCCATTGACTTGATATTTAAAACATTTACTAAAATTTAAAAAAAAAAATCATCTCAAGGGCTAACAATGTGACCTTGTCATGAGAACTGGCCAACACTCAAACATGTGCATTGAAGAGTTCCTAGGCTTCTTAGTTCCTTTTATACACAAAACTAGATGCAGATGGTTTATAAAGCAAAATGACCTTTTAATTGTCTGAATAAGAATGAACTTTTGAGATACAGCACACTCAATGTCTTCTTTGTGTCCAAAAAGTATTTCAGAAATGCATTCTATATACAAACAAGTATATAGAAGTCCCTGAGACTTATAATAAAATTTGCATAGCACTTTAGCACTTTCCCTCAAATTACCTACTCCTGTGGAAATCTTCATAAAAATTCATTGAAATAGAAGTAGGTGGTTTTATGGTTTTTCCTTTCCCATGTCCTTTTTATTGCACAGTTGAGTTAGCCGATGTTCATCTGGAAAACTACAGAATCCAACTCTAACCTATTTTGATGATTTAAATTTCTGTAATCATACCTTCTCCACCTTGGTGCTGCTGGTATTTTATTACGTTGGATATGCTTATGCTGTTGGGTTGAGCTGTGTTTTGTAGTATGTTTGGCAGAATAACTAGTGTCCTATTTGGCAGGAGCTCACTCCCTGCCCAACAGTTATGACAATAAAATGTGTGTGTACATTGCCAGATGTCCCCATGGAAGGAGGGTAATCATTTCAGGTTGATAGTCTCTATAAGCTTTGTAAAGTGCCAAAACACCTAGAACTTACCCTATTTCATAGACCACTTCTACTTCATAGAGGTTCCCTCTTAAAGGATATGAACTACCAGATCTATCTTCAGAAACCATCAGGTTGTTCCTAAGTTGAAGGCTGCAGCCAATGCCCACACATTTGTAATCTCTTTATTAACTGGGTTAGACTTATGCAGATGGAGATAGAAACATGCAGAGGCATGGCTTTCTCTCTGAGGAGCTACAGATCATGGTGTACATTAATGAGTTCTGGTGGCCCTCTGTTCAGCTTATAAAATTATTTCTGTTTTCTGGCTTTTGATAGAGAGGAGGGCTGGCTTTTCTTATGATTGGGCAGTGCCTTGATGTTTTGGCCAATGAATAAAGTAGAGCCTGTGCTATTTATAAGCCAGTGCAGATCCTTGATGACATAGGTGTAGAGGAATTTTAATCCAGCAACATGGCTGCTCTGACAAGGGATCACATCCAAAGATCTAGGTCTGTGTGATCCAGCTGGAATGCAGACATGCCACACACCTTTATCCCTCTGGCTCGAATACAGACATGCCCTTAGTACACACTGTAAAGATAAAATTGGTTTGTAGAAGGATGCAGCCATGTTTGTCCCTCATGTCTAATTGAGAGACAGATAAAGTGATGAATGAGAGAAAGATTTGACAGGATGAATCAGAGATAGGATATGCTCAACTCTTACCACCACAGCACAGGAAAGAGAAGCTATAGGAGCAGCACAGGGAAAGAGGGTCAATCAGTTGGGAGTCAGTTACTGCAGAGTCAGTATAGTAGAGTTCCCTTGGCAGTTTGCAGCAGCTGAGTTAGTGAGTTTATGCAGCTCATGAGCTGTTGAAACCAGAGAATAAAAGGGAGACAGAATATTAGAACAAATTGCCAGAGTTAATTTGAGACCAAGCAGAGCAATTCAGTGAGAAGCCAAAAGAAGCCAGATTGAATCAGTCAGCTTAGAGAGTTGTTTCAGCTAAAAAGGCTGAGTTGAACCAGTCATCCAGAGTTCAGAAAGGGCTAGAAAAGGTGAGCTTATTCAGCTGTAAGTCTCCATGACAACAATTACATCAGGTGAAGAAAAGTTACTTTTATACATGGGGAGTGAGTTTTAATTCTTCAGGTAACAGGTAATGCTTTGGATGACAGTTATTGTATTTTTACCAGGTAGGGTCCTCACTGACTGACATGAGCAATGCACTACTCATCTGCATAAACATACGGTGTGAACAAGAAATTCATTTTGTGTTTTAAGCCACTGCAATTTTAAGAGTTTATGTTCCTTAGTGTAGCCTAGGTTATTCTAATTAAAGAGCTGAGAGTTGAGAAGAACATTAAAACTTACATTAAATTAAGGTCACTTCTGTTGAAACAGAAAATATAATACAAAATCACTTAGAACTTGTTCTACTTGGTGTTACTGTATATTGAAAAGACATCTGTTTTTCATCCCTTAATTCTTTAGGATTTTGTTTCAAAGTACATTTCTGTAAGACCGATAAGATATTGAAACTGTACTGCTTTGGTTTGACAGACTCATTCCTTCATTTGAATAATACATAGAGAACACTGATGCCAAATATTATGTGGGACATTTTTTTGAGTATTTTTATTGGATATTTTCTTTATTTACATTTCAAATGATATCCCCTTTCCTTGTTCCCCCCCCCCCCCCCCCTTTGGAAAATCCCTATCCCATCCCCCCTTCCCCTGCTTCTATGAGGGTGTTCCCCCACCTACCCACCCACCCACTCACTCATTCCCTCCTCCCTGCCCTGGCATTCCCCTACACTGGGGCATCAAGCCTTCACGGGACCAAGGGCCTCTCCTCCCATTGATGCCCAATAAGGCCATCCTCTACTACATATGTGGCTGGAGCCATGGGTCTCTCCCTGTGTACTCTTGGTTGGTGGTTTAGTCCCTGGGAGCTCTGGCGAGGGCGTGGGTTTCTGGTTGGTTCATATTGTTGTTCTTCCTATGTGGCTGCAAAACCCTTCAGCTCCTTCAGTTCTTTCTCTAACTCCTCTGTTGGGGACCCTGTGCTCAGTCCAATGGTTGGCTGAGAGCATCTGCCTCTGTATTTCTCAGGCTCTGGCAGAGCCGCTCAGGAGACAGC
The DNA here is from genome assembly GCA_019843815.1 of Montemys delectorum. Classification (NCBI taxonomy): domain Eukaryota; kingdom Metazoa; phylum Chordata; class Mammalia; order Rodentia; family Muridae; genus Montemys; species Montemys delectorum. The sequence continues at coordinate 6,997 of JADRCD010061173.1, read as the reverse complement.
TATATCAGGCTCCTGTCAGCAAGCACTTGTTGGCATTCACAATAGTGGCTGGGTTTGGTGAATGTATATGGGATGGATACCCAGGTGGGGCAGTCTCTGGATGGCTAGCCTTAAATGCATAATCATTTAAACAACAACAAATGGACTCAGCTGTTGCTTTATAGACAGTTACTTATATACATAATATTACATGCATATACATAACAATAATAATATAAAAAGAAAGGTCCTGCATGTAAGAGGGAGTTAGGGTTCTTTGTATATATTGGATATTAGCCTTCTATCAGATGTAGGATTGGTAAAGATCTTTTCCCCATCTGTTGGTTGCTTTTTTGTCCTATTGACAGTGTCCTTTGCCTTACAGAAGCTTTGCAATTTTATGAGGTCCCACTTGTCGATTCTTGATCTTAGAGCATAAACCATTGGTGTTCTCTTCAGGAAATTTTCCTGTGTCCATGTGTTTGAGGTTCTTCCCCACTTTCTCTTTGGTTCTTCCCCACTTTCTCTTCCATTAGTTTCAGTGTTTCTGGTTTTAGGTGGAGGTCCTTGATCCACTTGGGCTTGAGTTTTGTATGGGCAATTAAGAATGGATCAATTTGCATTCTTCTCCATGCTCACTTCCAGTTGAGCCAGCACCATTTGTTGAAAATGCTGTCTTTTTTCCACTGGATAGTTTTTAGCTCCATTGTCAAAGATCAAGTGACCATATGTGTGTGGGTTCATTTCTGGGTTTTCAATTGGGTATTCCATTGATCTTCCTGCCTGTCTTGTGGGATATTTTTAATACTTCATATTTGATTTAACAATTTTTTTGTAATGAGGACACTTTAGTACCTAAGAGGTAAAAAGTTATTTAGGACATAAATTTTAAAGTTTTTTTTTTTTAAATAGCTTTCCATTTACAAAAGAATTATCAAAGACCATGGAACTGATTCTCAAGAGTGATCAGAATTTTCTACAATCATATCTTCTTTTTTTAACCTATAAAATGCAGAGATATCTTTGGATTGCCATGGAGAACACATACTAAGCATTGGCCTTGGAGACTGCACAAAGTTTGTGTCATGGATTTTTATAAAATAACTTCTCTGTGATCTTACTTTTTTCATAAATAGCCAATCCAGCACTGTCTGATTTTCATGGTGTATTGTGAAGACTAAGTCAGGCAATGGAGGAAGGGCAGAGAACAATGCCAGGCACATGCTGGATGACCAGGAAATGTTCAATCTAGCTTTGAAAGCAATGTTCCAGGAAGTGATCAATAAAGCACCAAACCATGTTCAATCATCCTGTATGACTTGCAGTGCCTAGTACAAAGGAGGTACTTAAAACAGGTGTGTTCACAACTGTAGCAATGCTAAGTGATGGGGATGCTGACCTGTTCTACTCCTGGCCTGGCCATTCCCACGCCTACACTGCCCAGTGTACATGGGGGGATTGCATAAGTCACCAACTATCTTTGTGCTTTTTCCTCTTTTGTGAAGACAAAACAAACAAACAAACAAACAAACAAACAAGAACAGAAAAAAATTATGAGTTACAGGGCTATAAAACACAATGAGCCTTCTTAATTTTGTGACACTTTCCAAGAAAATGATTTTTATAAAATGATTTTTTGCTTGAAAATGTTTGAAAATCAAAAGTAATGAAAACACACAAAATCATACGACAGTCTTAAAATTTTCAAGAGACATTTAGTATTGATAATAGTATCTTGTTGGCACAAGTGTGTTCAGTTAGCACTGCTACTTTCTCCTATGTGCCTTGTGGACAGATAAGGGGAATGGGAGTTTGGAGATAAGGTCTCTCTGTGTAAACCAGGCTCATTTATAATTTGAGATCCTTTTCCCTCAACCCCCTGAGTACTGGGATTACAAGTATTCAGGACCTAGCTGTTACAAAATCAAGTTGGAGAAAAACCACCTAATGTTCCTATAGCATATAAACTGTCTTTCTGGGCTTTGTAACCCATCTGAATGTTACATGGATGAGAAAAGACTGGGTTGTAGTAACCACCACACAAGTATTTGTTAAATAAACTAGGGGAATGGCAAGAATGACACAAGTTATGTAGAATGGCTTGTTAGGAAGCTTGTGGAATAGAAGCTACATGGCCATCAAAAGATACAACCTAGAAAACAACAGAACAATATTCACTCCTTTAGTATTTCTGATTCCCCTCATATACAAGCTGAAGCATGGTGGCCATGAAGCATTGATTCCCACTGGAAATGACTCATGGATGGTTGGCTGAGACATAAAGCAGGCCAAGGCGGGAGTTGAAGTAAAGGAACATGTACACAGAAAATACGATAGTCTTTCTTTTAGGTTCTACAGTCCTCTGGAAGTACAGTACTACATCTCAGTTGCTTGATAGGGAGAGGCAGTCTTGTCCATGTGTATTCTTTTACACAGCTCAGTAAGGGTGCATTCACTAAAAGCCCAAGTGAACAGTAAGATAGTACATGATCTTACTGAACACTAAATGCTTGGACACACAACTGTTCCACATCTCAATGTTCTACAATGCTTCATCATTTAATGGCAATGTGTTGGATATGAATAGTAGAGATCCTAAAGTACCCAAGGATAGGCTACTTTTAAGTATAAATCTAGCTTGCTTCACAGGGGTGGCTAAATATACATTGTAGTGATACTGGCTTAGAAACCCCTCAGGCATTTCTTCTACCTTCTGTCAGTCCATCCACAAACATCACTAATCTCTCTGCCACTGCTGCAGAATCACTCTGGGGTCACCAACAGGGACTTTCATACTGATTCTGCCTCATTATACCTCATTTTCTTTAGTGATCAACATTCTCTGTACCTTGACACTACCTTGTTTGTGTAAGGCAATGTGAACTTATCAACGTCTGCATGCAGAATCCCCTCATAGCATTCCCATTACTAATGTCATAGCATTTCTCATTGAAGTTGCTTCCTTTAAGTACAGTTTCTAAAATGTTTCTTTAGGTGTGCTTTTCCTGTCTTGGAACAATTTAATCAATCTTTTATTTCTGGCTACTAGAATAGCGTTGGCTCTTAATATACTAATTCATTGTTAACCCTCTAAGCTCCTTGTGTCATTACTCATACATAACTGTATTAGTTTGGTTCCTTCTATATTTATACATGAACTTCTCTCCTTAACCCAAGGACATCCTCCAACCCAAGAGCCCAACCTCCTGGTTGGGAGGGAGCATGTATACCTTTACTCACTTATTTAGTGTTTACTGACCTCCAGCACACTATTGGTCAGTATTTCCAGTGATAGAAATGACCAAGACAGGGACAGTCTCTAGCCTTATGTAACTTACATTCTAAAGTCTACTAATTATGTACATGCAGTGACTGGTGAAAAATACTATGAGGCCCATGAAGAAAAGCAATGTGCTAGGAGAACATGGGCAAGCTTCATGAAAGTGCTTCAGAGCTAAGACTGAGAGAATCAAACAGAAGGCAACAGGCAGACGAGGTCCACAGAAGCTTGCTGCTACTAAGAGGACCAGGGAAAGGTCTGGTGTACACAATCCAGAAGGCAGAGGGCAAGCCATGAGATGAGGCTGCTGAGGACAGGCTGGCTGCATGCAGTTCCTGGCACTGAGCCCAACTCGGAAAGCACTGTCTAAAGGAGTGTGCAGTGCAGGAAGTCTTTCAGTGATGAACCACATCATGGCAAGAAACTGATCAACCAGACTATGTTTGAACCTTTGTTGCTGCTTGGGTCAATACCCAGGCTGTTCAAACCAGGCAACCTGGCAACCAAGCAACCAAGCAACCAAGCAACCAAGTAACCACTCACCCACCAACCAAGCAACCACTAACCAATAAACAAATATGAATAGTTGTCATTTTACTGACCCCCAACATGGCAGGCTAGGGTACAAGGTAAAGGAAATGACCCCAGAAAGGCACTGTGTAGTGTAAAGAATGAGAGGATCTGCTGCTTGCAACCTCCACATTAACTTTTGTTCAGTTCAACACAAAGGCACAGACCAATGAGCACACTGATATGTCCTAAGGCCCAACCACACCTTAAATTAGATGTCCAAATGCTTTATGCAGGGCACCTCACACATAGTAATGTACTTGGCCCATTACTAACATGAGCAGGATGCAGACCAGTGACCCCAGAGGTGAGAGGTTGTACATCTAATTATAAACTTCCACTTTCTGTAAGTGTTAAGATGCCCACAGCAATATATTTTGTTTACAGAAAATACATTATATAAACCATATTTGATAAAAGAGATGACTATTCTTAACTTAAATCAAAGAATGCTTACTGAAGTCTTTTTTTTAATTGAATCTGAGTTTAATGTTGTCATACAATCATGGTTAACAGTGCTCAGCTTGACTATTCTAACAAAGAAGAAATTAATACTTAAGTTGGAGTGCTTATGTCTTTATATAAAAACAAAACAAATACATATACATTAGAAAATTTAAAACAGGTACCTGGTATATCTGTAAAAGTTTCTCCCAGGACAGAGACATGGAAATTGAGCCTTAACTCTTTTAGATGCATTAATACCTTTAAAAACGTCTCTGGATCTTTGTCATGCTCCCTGTAAATAAAGAGAAAATATACTTAGTATTACGTTGGGGTACATGTTAAGAAAAATGTTTTGTTTGTATGGTCCCAGCTCCCATCAGGGTCTTTTGCTAGTGCAGGAAGCCCCTGAATTCAAAGGCTTTTCTTACCTCTCTGAACCATAACACCTGTAGATATGCTCTGAGTATCAAACATAGTTCCATAGATATGTTAGGGATCTTATTGGAGGAGAAGTCTGTCTTCTTTTTGTATTATGCATAAATGGAAAATTTGCCAATTCTTGTATGAATTATATAAGTGAGAAAAGGTATACATATAAAAATATAGTATTTTTTCATCCAAACAGTTAAATTTCCACTTAGCAAGATTTATTTATTTAAAGGAAAAGAAACCAGTCTTCAATGGATGATTATTTGCTCATCACCATGAGGGTGCAGGGAACATGCTTTGCCTTTCTCAGGAATGAACACATTCCTCCCATGGGCACCCAGCAGCATTATGATGACCAGGAACACACAATTTAAAAGGAGACTATAGCCCCTTGCACTAATCTCTCATTTTCAATAACTCAGTGGAGAATTATAACACAATAAAAGGGATGGATAGGTCTGAATCTATGTATATTAAAAATTGACTCAGAGAGTGAACGCTAGTCAACATGTAAAGGAATCAGAAAAAAAAAATACTTTCATTTAGCACAGGCATGAAAAAAAAATCAAATGTTTTGGCTTGTTCAGCTTGTCAGTATTTTCTAATGACAGAATGAAAGGTTAAAAGACACTAAAATTAAAGAAAAATATCCTTCAACAAATCCTATTTAAATGGAATATACGTTTTAACATTCTAAGGTGTGAATATTTCAGTATTTCTTGCATTTAATTACACTGCTTTAAATTATCTTATTCAGACAGATGTAGACCAGATGTCTTTAAATTATTTGTTTTTATTTATAATTCAGAAATTTCATTTTTATTATAGAAAAGTTATATACCAGTAACTGAATTTCTCATTTACTAATTATATAAAATAAATCTGTAAAATTATTAAACTGCTATATGAAATATGAAAATTACAACATTCAGGGAACCTCATGAAAAATGACATCTGTGTCCCTTAATGTGTTAATTCACAATTCAGTCAATATTTTCAGTATCATGAATCGAAACAAATGCATCTTCTAATTAACATTTTAAAACAGCATTTATAATCTTATGAAACTCTTAAGATTTTATAAAATTAGAGTTCTCAAACAATTTGTTTCAAGTGCTATGCCTCACAGTTTGATTTACTTCAAATAATAAAGGATGCAAAGACAGAATGTTTATTGCTTTTTAAGATGATGTGTATTACATACATGTACCATGGGGAAGTGTTTGGATGTTTTTCATATATCCTACTGTTGTGGGCAAGAACAAAGACTCCAAATAGCTTGAGAGGAAAGAATATACTGTATGTTGTTTCCAACCATATCAATCAAATAACTGCCACCTTATCTGTAAAATGCTTTTCTAGTCTGAGTCTCTTGGAGATAATTAGATGAATGGGATGAAAAACATGGAACATAATATAGCTTTAAGAGAGCAACACTGGAGGGAAATCTATCCACTTAGATCTAAATTCTCCATTTGTAGCTCTAGACAAGTGGATACGGATCCCAGGTATATCATGTATTTGAAATATTGGCACATGCGTGTGTGTGCGTGTGTGTGTGTGTGTGTGTGTGTGTGTGTGTGTGTGTATGTGCTTGTATGTATGTGTGGTATGTGCATGGTAACATAAAAACAGATGTAGTTTTGAAGTGGGATGAAACTTAACTGGGTAAAGAGCATAGTTCCTAAAAGATTCCAGTGTTTTTAAAGTGGCAGGGTTTAGGAATGTCTATTTTTATCGCTTCTACCAAAGTAAATGCACTACAACTTACCACATACTTTAGATACTTTTTCTAGGTAGACAAAAGCTTTAATATTCTATAGTAATTTGTATAAGAACACAAAAAAATATTGGTTTGATTCCCCTTTTATTTTGTTTAAATCACAATATACAGCTGACTATAAAGTAGTTTACTTGTCTAAAGTTATCCCTCATAAATAGGTAAATTTTATACTCAAGTAGACTCAGGAATTAAACACAGAGATGAAATTATTTTGGGAATCATGGCATAAAAATTCTAAGTCCTGAGTGCTTTTGAAAACAGATATCAAAAACCAACCAACCAACCAACCAACCAACCCCCCCAAAAGCCAACAAAAAAACAAAAATAAAAAACAAAATAAAAAAATTCCAAAAAAGCCCCCCAAAAAACCCAAAACAAGCCCTCCAGGAGCACATGTGTGCATGCACGCGCACACCCACCTACCCACACACAAGCACATGTGTGCGTGCACGCGCACACCCACCCACCTACACACACACACACACACACACACACACACACACACACAC
>JADRCD010061170.1:0-15008 GCA_019843815.1 Montemys delectorum | reverse complement strand
TACACACACACACACACACACACACACACACACACACACACACACACATCTTATCTGGTGCTCTGGTCACTCAGCTCCTCCTACCTGTTTAAGACTTCAAACCTCCTTGGGCAAGGCAAATCTTGGGATACATCCTGGTATGATTGCCAAAATGCTCTCTCCTATGGCATATTTTTTTCTGAACTGTAAAATCATTAGCCCAAATGCTTAAACCTGACGGACCTTCACCTGACATCTTCCTGATGAACAGATAATTCACCACAGGAGCCTTGTGATCTTAATTCCCCCCAAGTTTACTGAGCAGCTCCTATCCTTAGGAGACCCACAGGAATAGACAGCAGCACAGGCAGCAAGCCGACATCATACCAATGAGGCAGGTTGTTGTGCGGGGAACTGACAGAGCAAAGGGTCTCTACATCCCAAACAGTTGGGGATTAACTTCATAGGATGCCCTGCGGGTCCATATATCAGATGGACAGCAGAGCTGAAAAGTGTTAGGCTTCCGTTTCTGCAAACAAGAGCAAGTCAGCCCTGGGTGGGAAACACACACACACGACTTCAAATTTTCAGAGTCTACTCTTGAAAACCACCATGGAATTGACCTTCACAATGGCCCAGGAGTACTTGCAGCTGTGATAAAGCCATTGTATCAATTCTTTCCCAACAGCATAAAAACTGGGGTCTAGGATGCTAGCTCAGAGGCAGCACGCTAGACTACTCAGGGCTCTGTGTTCAAGCCACAGTACATGTCACAGCCCACACATTAAAATTTATATCTTTGTAACGAATCCTAACCCACAGGAATAATCCAAGACACGTGCATTGAGCCAGAAACTAAAAAAAAAAATATTTACTGAAAATAAAATATAAGGATTAAAAGAAATTCTCAAATATAGAATGGTATGTGGTGGCGTGCCAACTGGACAGTGAATTATGCACCATGGTGGATACAAACTTTAAAGAGTTTTTTGGTAGATAAAACAATTTAGGAATATATGAGATGTCTGTAATCTACACATCACACCGAGTGGGTGGAACAAATGAGGTTTACTTGCTATCGAGGACTGTGGATGTTCTTTTACCATCGTTGCTTGAACAGTGCCAGAATGGAAAATAGGATGTTTGTATTTGTCCCTCATTCATATGGAGCACTGGTCTATAAATTATAACCACTGGGCTGATTCTAGTCTACTGTCAGTTTCCTTTTGTGAATAAAAGTTTTCTAAGAGCACATGTCATGTGCTTTGCTTATCTGTCATCTGCAGTTGTTTCCAGCAGGACTGAGCGGTTGTGATGGAGACCATATAGTTCACAAACCGGGTATATTAACTATTTGTTCTGTCACGGGACAGGCTTGTGAAACCCAATTCCAGAATAAGGGAAGATCATCCCACTTCACTGCAGGAGCCTACCACATATGCAATCCTGTAGCGTGAATCTCTCAAAGTTCTTCTGCGAACTTAGCCCCTAGGTGATAATCTTCAGAGGAACTCAAGGCTTCCCCCACACTCAGAGCGAAGTCAGAAGGTACCATCTAAGATTACATAGGAACACAAACTTACTATCTAAGTTGAGACTCAGTTTACTTTTTGAGTTTTGCCCAGTCACTGGGGTATGGGAACACCACTTGGGCAGGTGAAACAGAAGGCACTCGGCTCTACCTTCCATCTTGTTGCAGGGGTGTGGAAACTCGGCTAGACAGACAAAATGCAGAGAGCTAGACTACACTGACCCTATGTCCACTTTCAGGTGATGAGATTACTGGAAGCACCAATATACAGCTCAGGGGGTGGGAAATGCAGCCTACAGATGTGGGAGGCCAAAGCTGGGGACTCTCGGGCATCCAGTCTCAGCTGGAAACTGAGCAGAGGAGTCTGGATGGAGTACTAGGGGTCCAGGAGCCTGCAATGAGGAGCCTGGAGTCAAGAGCTCCTAAACTCCTGGACATCCAGAGCTGTTGGGTCAGGGGAGTTAGGATGGAGTTGTGTCCATAGGCTGAGGAATAAGGGTGGGGGTGGGTAGGGGTATGTCATGTGCAATTGTGCTTAGCTTAGTGGCAATTGTTTATTGGCTGTGGAAAATGGGTGCAAACCACCTCCTCAGGGTGGACCATAGATTAAATACTTTTCAGGAAAGAATGTTCAGGAAGGATTCTTTTTTTGTTGTTGTTTTGTTTTTGAGACAGGTTTCCCAGTGTAGCCCTGGATGTTCTGGAACTTACTCTGGATACCAGGCTGGCCTCAAATGCAGAAATTTGCCTGCCTCTGCCTCCCAAGTGCTGGGATTAAAGGCGTGAGCCACCACTGCCTGGCTCAGAAAGGGATTCTTATTGGGTAAGATTCTTCATCAGGGCCTCTAGATTCTTCATCAGCATGGAGAATTCTGTTCTGATCTACACAGCCATAGGCCATATTCCTATGTAGGGAGTGTGGTCACATGACAGGGGCCTGGTTACTAAGTTTCCTGCCATGGTCCACTGCCCCACAACTCTTAATTTCTTAAATTTTATTTTCATTTCTATGTGTATGTCTGTGTGAACGTATGCCATCTATGTGTAGGGGAGAGCTGAAGCAGAAGAGGGTGTAAGATCACATGGAACAAGGGTTATAGGTAGTTGTGAACCACTGACACTGTCGCTGGGAACCAAACTTGATTCCTTTGGAAGAGCAGCAAGTACTCTTAACCACTGGGCCACTTCTCCAGCCCCCAGAAATGTTTCTTATGTTAGAAATTAAAACTGAGAGCTGAAAAGCATTTCTTACAATTTAGGGATTCTGTGTATTTGTTTTTGAAAACTCACCCTTTTGGGAAGAAGAGTTTCTGGGTTTTTCCTTTTTGAGATAAGGTCTCTTGTAGCCTAAGCTGATCTCAGACTCTACAAGTAGCCAACAACGACCTTGAACTCTGACCTTCCAGCCTTTACATCCTAAAGAGCTAGGGCTACAGATGTATGCTGGATCCTCGTTGTTTCAACTGACTGTTCCCCCGGGTTTAAGTAACATCTTCTTGTGAAAGGTGACAGACACTTGATCATAATAAGGACTTTTCTTGTAAACTGTTCTTATCGCACTACAAACAAACACGTCGACCCTGGGAGAAAGTTTATCACATTCCACCCAGAGTCCATAAGGAGTTACCTCTACTGCTACACGCCTGGCATCTGCTGCCTAAGTTTCCTAGGGGTCAGCAGCATACTGTCACAAGCATGGTCTGGGAGTGCACTGGCTTGTCTCAAACAGAAACTGATCACCCAAAGTATTCATTACCCTTGAATCCCAACAGTATTAAGATGCTCTCATGGTTGTGTAAGTTGTGTGACACAGAGTAAGTTACTAAAAAATGTTCTATGTAATTTATGAAGCTAGAGAGATGGCTCAGATGTTAAGAGATCTTCCTGGGCAACCATGAGGACTGCAGTTTGGATGGCAGCATTCATATAACGAGTCAGGTGGACTGCACATGAGTAAAACTTCATAAAACACAGGACAAGACTTGGCTACCACAGCACTCACTAATCAACCAACATCAAGAAAGGTTTTATTGCTGGGCAGTGTGGCGCAGGCCTTTAGTTCCAGCACTTGGGAGGCAGAGGCAGGCGGATTTCTGAGTTTGAGGCCAGCCTGGTCTACAGAGTGAGTTCCAGGACAGCCGGGGCTACACACAGCAACCCTGTCTCGAAAAACCAAAAAAAAAGAAAGGTTTTATTTTCATGACCCCAGGCTCTGTGCATTTGCCCTGACTAGTTCTAAAACCACCTAGTCTTTGCAACTACTTAATAACAAGTAATAATAAATATTATATATATAATCTGGTGGGGAAGTAGAGCTCTCTAAGTTAAGAATGTCTGAGTGTGACATTTATTTGTATTCAGTGTACGTGAAGCAACAGCAAGGTGTTCCTCGGCACCATCAAAATATCATTACCATCACTCCTCTTCTCTGTGAGGAGGCTGGAGATCAGAAGGTGGCTTTGGGGACTTGACCACCCAATGACAGATTGGTGGTGAATTCAGCATCTAGAACCCTCTGTTTTTCTGATCACTAAGTAGACAGACTACAGCTCTACCTTTCTAGTAACACTGGTGCTAATCACTATACCTAGCACCATCTAGTGTCAGATATTGCTGTTTTTCTTTCAATCTATTTTTCTATCAATCAATTAACTCACTTTTTAATTTGGACAAAATAAAATGTAATATATTTTTGTTAAACAGATAGAAACTTCTCCCAATCCCTGGCATGTGGTTTCTGTCATGGTACAGACAGATTCTCCATCTGTTGCCACCCTAGCCAGAGGCTACAGAAAGAGGAGGCCTCTGTACACAGGGCTTCTTCCTGGTGAAATCCAACAGGCTATTTACATTTAGTGGCCCTGCTTGAATTTGATCTCCCTTCCCCCAAATGAAATTAAAAGTCTACCTAAATTTATGATTTATTTTTAGGACTTCAAAAACTCAAACAGCAATTAATATCACTTTTGTTATACTTAGCATATTCCAGACATAGACAACTAAATTGTATATATCTGAGGAACAGAAGGTAAATTACCAGGCAAGCTAGTCAACACATTTTTCAAAAAATAAATACTGGTCCCAAGAGATTTGGGAACACCAGCTGGAGAGCTAACAGTTTTCTAGGAAGCACCAAAAGGGAGAGAGAGTGGTTGGTGTCTATCTGCCTGCAGAGTATTAAAAACGTTAGTAGAAATCATGTAATAAGCCACTTTCAATAAAGAAAAAGACACACAGAAAGTGGGAGGAGGGAGAGAGAAAGGAGGAGGGAGAGATAAAGGGAGGGACCAACTGACCCCCAAAAGGCATCGTAAGGACAGTAGGGTCAGTGTTTGCTGGGTACTTCTACCCAGACACAACTTTATACAAGATCACCTCATTTCCCTTCTGCTCAGCCAAAGGCAGAAAGACTCAAAGTCACCAGAGCTGGCAAACTGCAGCTAAGTTGAGGGACAGACCCACCACTCAGCAGCAGCTTCTGAAGCAAGATGAGTTAAAAGATCCGCCTGCCTCAGAATGCTCAGATTAAAAGCATATGTAACACGCTTGGCTTGTATTGAAATTCTTAGGTGTCCCAAGAACTGCTGCTTCTCTGCAGTGCCCTGAGCTGTGTTCTGGCATTTCTCTTACGAATCAGATTTCAGATATGCAAAGAAGTTCTGAGAAGGAAGGGTGAAATGTAGTTTAGAAGTCACATATCCAATCTAGTGCTGTACGAGGCAGCACAAAGGCGCTTCCCCAGAATCACCGATGTGCAGCTGCCACTTATCAGGCAGCGGTAGTGAACTCGGGTGCTGTGAGGCAAGGTACATATGTGTGTCACCTCATCTTAGCCTCTTCACAGCCTACCAAGATGAATAAGACTCCACCGCCCAGAGGGAGGCACCGTCCTTGTTCATGTGCCACATTCATATACTCCAAGCCACAGACCTAGTAATGTGAAAATCTGGGTTCTGAATGTAGGCTTCTCTCACTTAGCATCCCACCTAAAGAGGGTATGGGACCTACTGGAGGCAACATCCAGAATCAAGTTCATAGACAAAAGTACAAATCCAGTTTGTTTGGATTTGAGCAGCGGTGTAATGGGCTACCTCTGTGATGGAGAGGAAAGGGCTCCTGTTCTTGCACACCACATCTGTGTATGCACATGCCACAGGTGTGTGGAGTCAGAGGACAACTTGGAGGAATTCTCTCTTTTCCACATAGGTTCCAGATATTGTACTCAGGTCATCAGACACAGTACACTTTTGGGTTGAGCTGAGCTAGATTTTCTTCAGGTCAACAAATTTTATGGCTTTGGACAAACTGCTCCATTGCTTTCTTTCTTTCTTTTTTTTTTTCCTTTTTGGCTTTTCGAGACAGGATTTCTCTGAGTAGCCCTGGCTGTTCTAGAACTCACTCTGTAGACCAGCTGGCCTCAAACTCAGAAGTCTGCCTGCCTCTGCCTCCCAAGTGCTAGGATTAAAGGCGTGCGCTACCACTGCCCGGTTGCTCCATTTCTTTAAATTGCAATTTACTCCTATAAAATGGACAAAATAGTGCTCCCTCCCCATTTTTTCAGAGTTGGGTTAGATAAGCTGAATTTGATACATGCGGAGGAAAACAGGCTCTCCAAGTTGGCCGCCTATACCTGATAGGAGGTATACAGTCACACATTTGTGGTGCCAAGCATTCTCTGAAATAATCTCCTGGACTTGTCTACTATTGGTATCTCTTAGCCCTACAACTACTGTGGAGGTCATCACTTAACCTGTGTTCAGGGACTGTTTGTGAAGGGTCTAATACATGGATCCATGAATGGAGGAGCTAGCAAGCTGACCTAAAGGCTCAAGGAGAGCTAGACTCTGAGAAACAGAGATAGAAAGGGTTAAAGCTCTCTCTATCACTTGATCCTCAAATTCTTTCCTCTAGGGAGGGGGTTTGGGTTCTAGGATGCCAACTATAAAGTAGTTAAATTAACATGCTCTCCAAGTACACAGGCTTTCTAAAGCTGAACACCAACTGGGATAATTAAAGGCCAGAGTCTCTCCTTTAAGAAACTGACGCCCCTATAAACTACCTGCTGACCCAGCATACTTACGCTGATTCCTGTAAAAAATGCAGGACACTTTCCCTTCCATTCTTAACTTCCCCCCTCAAGCTCGACAGGCACTTCAATCTACCAGAACTAAAAGGCATGTTGCAAAGTACTCCTTCTCAGTAACAGACTATGAAAGCCTCAGAACTAGCTGGTGCTGCAGAGGCAAGAGGGCAGGGCAGTGCAGTCCAGGAGAGGAAGTGTCAAAGCAGTTTGCCACTGAGGGATGGAGAAGTACCCAGGAGCCCCTTATTACTGTGCACCCATGTGGCTCAAAATATGTAAATTTTTAGTGATCTAAAAATAAGAGCTTGATTTAAATTCACCAGTTGGTGTTTTGAGTTATAAATTACATACACATATTTATGCTGTAAATCTGGAGTGCAGTTAATTTAGGGTTGGCGATATTACTTGGACTATAGGGTTGTAAGGATCTTTAAGAATCCGAGGAAGGCTAAGGCAAAGAGAGAAATGTATGTAGGTTAGAGGACATGGATGTCCTGTGTTCCAGTTTGAAAGGAATGGTAGCTAGACATCCCAAAGCACAACATGCCTGGGAATTCTTTCCTTGGGAGGATGCTAGAAACCACTTCAAAGAAGCAAGAGGGGAAAAAATGATGAGTTTCAACTAAGTTACTTCCATTTTTCCTGATGTCATTTCTGGATACACTTCCATACAAACAAAACTGTAAATAACTCCTAACTTGCAGCTTTAGCACAAGGAATCTTCCAAGTATTGGGTGGTGCAAGATCATGCCTTTGGGATAAGAGTGTCAGAGTCTCCCTCAGTCAATGCCATTCCTAACAGAACATTAGTTCCAGAAAGTGTGGTGTAACATCTTCGTTACCAAAGACTAACTTGACAGGAGCTCACACTATTTTTATATACTTAGGGTAGGACACATAGGTGAAGGGTTAAGAGGCAAGTATTCATAGTTGCTGCCTTTGAAGAAGATGACACAAGTACCTAAAAATTTGGTTTTGCACCCAAAATAGAGCTGTTCTATGTTAGCTAGCCTCTGAAGGACTGGGTATGTGTGTGTGGCAGGTGGGTAGCACCATATGTGGACCATGAAAGCCTCCATCCCCCCTCCTCTCACGGGAACACGCACAACCTGGTGGGAACTTAATGGAAGTTGAGCTGGCTATTTTTGTGGTGCAGGAATGTTTGCTCTCTATGCCAAAGCTGAGCTACGCTGGGCCTCCTTTGTGCTAGCTGTGAGGGCAGAGATCTGCCCTTTGGGAGCAAAGCATAACCTCACAGATAGTGGCTGAAATGTTTCGTTCTCCTAGTCTGCAAAGCACGAATAATTACAGAACATGCTACATTTGAACAAGAGGCTATTGTCTACAAGGGGGACAGGGACAGGAGGAGGGAGAGGTACAAGAAAATCTTCCTTTGGGGAAAAATACAAGAGGGAGTCTGAAACACAGGCTGAAGTATACATGCAAGGGATTCTTTTACTTGCAAAATATTTCCTGACATTTGGTGACTGATCAATAAAGGTTTCTGGCTTCCCAAGGGTAGTGGCAGGGAAGCCTGAGGGTTTGGTGGCAGACACCAAAAACAATTGTGAGATAGAAGTCAGAGTAACCCAACCTACCACAGGCCGCAGGGAAAAACCCTTACAGAGTGCTCCAGTAATGCATGCATGTTTTCATCCTCTTGGAGACACAAGGGATGTAGGATCTTCAACGTTAGTGCAAAAGAGGAAGAAGGGCTGGAGTCTGAAGACTGGGGAGAGGGGTACAGGCAGAGCTGCTGTCTGTCCCTCTAAGAGGTGATTACTGTGGGCTCTCATTCTTGTCTTTCCCGAGGTGAGTCCACCCAGCCTCTACAGAAACTCAGAATTCCATGCCCTAATTTTGTTGTCTAGAAGTGAAACTCTTCCCCCAAACAAGAGACCTGCAGAGAGCAGGTGCAATAGGGGCTTTGGAGAGGCAGTCTCTTTCCGTCTCACTCAGCAGTCTTTTTTGTGTGATCTCACTGTGTCCTGGTTTGTTTTCTGTTTCTTCACACACTGTCCCACGGCACAGGGAAGTCCAGAATTGCCCCTCCCTTAGCAGCTGCCAGCCACCTCAGCAGTTCCCTTACAAGCCCTTCTTTTGGAAAAGAACTTCATCCCTTTCTTTTCTAAGGCATCTCCTCTGTCTTCTTACTTCCCATCTGTTTCCCTTCTACTAGTTCAGGCCAGTAAGGCAGTAAATAAGAAGGAATCTAAGAATACTATATTTGGGGGTACAGGCCATACCTGCCATACAAGTGAAGCACTCATTGGGCAAGTTACTGAACCTCCCTGTTTTTCACTTACCTTCAACTGGAACTGTTAACAGGGCAATTGCTATTTCAGGATAATGCCATCTGGAGTTCTAGTAATATAAAATCCCTTATCAAACGAGGCAAACTTGTACAGAGTACTTTGGTGCTGAAACCATAGTAAATATGTTCTATGCTACTTGTGACTGCTGTGATTAATACTGCCAACTCCACAGAATACAGAATCACGTGGGAGACAAGCCTCTGGGTGTGCCTGTGATTTAGTACTAACAAGTAAGCCAACCCACCCTACCGATGGGTGGGTAGTGCCTTCCCACGGGGTGAGCTGTAGACTGAATAGCAGGAGCAGGACCCTCAGAGCACCCACATTCATTGTTCTGTTTCCTGACTGCAGGCGCAGTGTGACCAGATATCTCACGTTCCTCCTGCCAAGAATCCATGCCACAGTAGACTGTGGGCCAATATAAAAAAAATTCTTCTTTTCAATTCTTTTTCTTTTTTTTTCAGAGATTTTTATTTTATTGTCTTGTATTGAAAGTCAAGCAAAGCCAAAGTTTATTTATCAAAGACAATTTTATTCGAGTCAAAAAGAAAAGTCCCAAGGCAGTCAAGCTGTGAATCTCACAAACTGTCCAGAGATGGAGACTAAAAAAAGAAGAGGAAGGGGGACCATGCACTTTGGGTTCAGCTGTTGGCATAAAGGTGAGTCACATGGTGGGAAGGGGGTTTTAGAGAAAGAGAAACGACTTTAGAAAGGCTTTTTAGAAAGAGTGTTATGAAAACCTTGTTTAGAAAAGCGAGAGAGAGAAAAGGAAAAGGTATGCTTTTTTTTTGAATAATCCAGAAAAGTGGGATGAATGCTTTGTAAGAGACTACCTTTATTTTATTGTGTGTGTGTGTGTGTGTTTATGTGCAGGTGACTGCAAACGTCCTTGAAGGCAGAAGGCATCCGGGAGGCCTGAAGGTGGAGCTACTAGCAGGTAGGAACTGCCTATGTGCAGGTGCTGGGAACTGAACTCTTGTTCAGTCTCTTGCCCCAGGTTCTCCACCACTGAGCCATCTCTCCCGCCTCTTGAGATGCTTCAGTCAAGTGTTCTGTTGCAGCAGGAAAAGTAAACCAACTACAGGGACAATGACACTGAGGTCAGTCCTCTGGGTGGAATGGCATCCTTTCTGCTAATGCACGCAGGCAAAATCCACTGCTTCTAAAATCACACTACAGTGTCATAAGAAAGTGTCTGGATGTGGTTCCTTGCTAACAGCAGTCCTTGGAAAGCGCCTCTCAGGGAGCTTGGTGTAGGGACTCTTTCAGCTCTGAGTCAGGCCAGACTGGTTGATCTGGAAGCTTTCACCTAGCAGCTTTGAAACTTTTTGCCACTAGCATTCCTCATGGGCTGGACCAGAGGCTACATTTGAGAATGTTACTCCCAACTTGTCTGTCTCTCTCAATTCCCTCTTCCCTCCCTATGGCCTCAAAGTTGATGGAAATGCAAAGCATCCAGTTCTCTCCACAACTATAGCCTTGGCTGGGGCCCCTGCCCCGTTTCCCACCTCACCGCTACCTCTCAGATGAATGAATCACTGGCTAACACCTGCCTCCTTTGCAGACTCACTGAAAATTAGACAAAAACATACAATCTGCTTCAAATATCAGGCTCCAGACACTCTGATTCACTTGGTGGAACTTGGGGTGGGATGTGCCTGCTACCCAGCCTGCTCTAAAATAATCCCACACCAAAACAGGACTACAGAAACCACTATTCAAAGTAGATAGATAGACAGATAGATAGATAGATGGAAGGAAGGAAAAAAGGGAGAAAAAGATGGCCAAGAAGGAGCCAAAAGCAGTAGAAGGAAATAGAGGGAAAAAAACTGAGAAGTTTTGAGCCTCTCCTGTGTGGTTTCAAGTTGCCCATGCCAGGATCACTACAGTCAGGGGTTCACCCACAAGGCTCTCAAGGAAGAAAGAGAAAGTATTTGGTGCCCCCAGGGAATGTAAATGAATGGAGAACATGCTCCGGGGTGGAACCCTGCATTTTCCCCGATTAACCATACTGGCTTCACATCCTCTTCCCTGCTGCTGCTTGCAGACTCCTGTGTTTTGGCTTGGGCACCGTAGAAGCTCCTTTATAGTCAAGTCTTCCCTCTTCAACTAGGTGTAGACTCCTGGAGGGCAGACACGCTTCTTTCTGTCTTTTGTTCCTCTCTGCTACGCTTCTCAGCGTAATCCACCCAGCAGTCATTCAATAAACTCTTGATGATCAGTTAGTGAGGAGAATTTTACACATCAGGAGGTGATGGCTTTATATCATTAGCCCCCAACTTATAAATCAGCAGGAGTTCAAAAGTTGATTTCAAAGAAGGTTCTTATGGGGCATATTTCTCCATGGTAACAGCTAGGTTTAGGTTTCCAGGGCCACTCAGTTCTCAGAGTGCTCTTACATAGTCATCTGCCCACTTACTGAGTGCTATCATTTATCTTAGGTCTCCCATCAAACTGGCAATGCTCAAATAAGTAAATCACGGTATCAAAAGAAGTACAGATGTACTCACCTGTGACCCTGGGCCATGGGAACCACTTCTTAGAAGGCTGTGTACAGTACAGAGCAAAGGGCTGATTTTATCCTCCACATTATAGAATATATTTATGTCTCTAAATCTACCTTAACGATCATTTGTTACAGCGACATTAACCTCTGCAGAATTCTCATCTTAGTGGTTGTATTTTCTTACTGTGTATATGTATGCAGAAAAAGCCAAGCTCAAAGCCCTAGAACCCTAGTAAAAGTAGGGTACAATAGCATAGCCTGGGATTCCAGTGTTCCTATGCTGAGATGGGAAGAGAACCCCAGGAAACTCATCGTTCAGCTAGTCTTGTGTACAAAGAAGTAAGCAGCAAAAGCCATCTCAGGCAAAGAAGAAGGTGAGGGCTAACTGACCTGCACATGTGTACCATGTAAGTGTCCACTCACATTCATACACATCAAGGAACTCATCCACACACGCAGTTGGAGGAAGTCTACATACTTTCTCACTGGACAAAAAGCTGTCAGTGGCTCAGAGCCCATGTACTGAGAGAAGTACATCTCCCCTCAGCATTAAGAGAGATCCCAAGTCAATTAGTGATATATGACAAATACAACCTCATTAAATGTGGACAGATTATGCATTGAGAAGCAGGAGTTAGTCCTGTTGTAGTATATCTCATATACTTTCATGGTTGACAAGTGACTGAAACACCATTTTCCCAGTAATAATCTTAGTCCATCACACAAAACCACTCCACTTGTCTAGGCTACAATGGGAGCTATCTGCCATCATTTCCAGAAACTCATTAGGTGCTAGAAATAGAAACTGTTAGACACCAAATGACATCATTCACCCCTATGACTTTAGAAGGATCCCAGAGAGACAAAGGCAGCTGGAATCAGAAGGCTATCTATCACAGCTTCCAGCAGCATTCCTTGAGAAGTTGGGGGTGGAGCCCAGAGCCTCTCTGCTTCCTGCAGTCCTAGCACTGCACTTGCTTCACTGTCCTACAAAACTCTGTTCCTGGGACTGTCTACCCTACTTAGCTCCAGGAAGACAAGATCCACACCTTCTTCATTTGTCACCATCAGTACTCAAAACGGTGCTGAGACACAGTGGCTGTAAGGGAAGCTCTTGTTTAGTAGTTCTGATTCCTGCTCTACAGTGAGCAGATGATCTAGTGGCCACTAGAGTTATTACGTCAACAGTAAGTACCAGGCAGGCCAGCTAGATCAGAGGCCAGAGCCACAGCAGTCCCCGGGGATTTGTGCCTTTATGCTCTGCAGCTGTATTTCTGCCTGTCCCTGTCTCCTGTACTAGATTATACTTCGGGAAATGCTTGGTCAGTGATGAATGAAGGATCTCTGCAGAGGTCTCTAGTAAACAAAGCGTTGGCCTGAGACAAGGGACAAGGAGCCACATTTAGAAATGCCCTGACTCCCTTCAACAGTTCCTACCTGGGCTGATGCAATGCTTGTTAATGCAAGAATGTCTGCACTCATAGGACAAGTGGCCAGCACTAAGTGACAGTGTATGTAAGCACACTGCCAAGGTTTAAGTCTGCTATACCCCGGGACAAGTGCCGTCACTCTGGTGAGAATCCCTTGCACTCAGGTCTCCTTTGTGCAGTTCACTTTACTATCACACAGACCTTGCTGTCCCCGCCTAGTCCTGGAGAGGTATGATCTGTTTGTCTGCTCTCAGTATCTCCTCCCTCCGTCTCTTTACCATTGTCTTTGTTCACGTTCTTAAAAGGATGGTATATGGCCTCTTGGCACAACCCCAGGGTACATATTTGTCTGTCCTTGATTACCTGGGTTTGTCCTGATCACCCACCCACCCACCAGCCTCCCAGAGAGAGAGAGAGAGTACTGGTTGCACCTTTGCTCACTGTTCTACCCCAACTGCAGAATCAATCTATTGCTGGTCTCCAGCTCAGGGAGTAGCACCAATGTGTGGGCAGAGGCCCAGGCCCCACTCCCTCTCCCTGCATCCCTCTGCTACCTCCAGTCTCTCCTCCCTACATCTTCCCTGCAGTCATTTATTTCTTGCCACTGGAGTGAGCTTTCTGAAAGGAAAACTTCTCCTCCCATGTTTCCACAGTCTAGATATCACTTCCTCCAGAAAGCCTTGCCGACCACTCCATCCATACTTCCTGCAGGGAAACAGGGCACATGCTCCTTCTTCGTTCCTAGGAATAAGCTCAATGGCCTATTTGTCCTCTGAGCCATGCATAGAGTCTACCAATTCTCTGGATGTCTACGGTGGTGGCCTCTTGAGTAATATTGATGGTCACTCCCCTTCCCAGTCTGCTGGCCTTATAAGTTCTCTCTGCATGTGACTATGACAGGTCTAGATTGGGGTAGATCACATAAGTATCAGAGATAAGTATAGGAAGGGCATACTTGAGAGGAAACTGACTAGTGGTCTTCAAGAGGTATCTTCATCTTAAAGGAGAGGTATGTCAACAAGCAGGTCTTTATTCTGTGTTGGCGCTGGTCTGAAAGGTGGCAGCCTTTCTGTGAAGCATAAGAAGAGATGTCTGGTGCTCCTAGATGGAGTAACAGAGAAAAAGGTCTTGATCTTGTCTTGCTCTGCTGTGTCAGTCTACTGGAGCCAGATTACACAGAGACTGACTTCCTCTCTCACTGGTCTGGGACTCACTACACAGCTCAGTTATTTTTCAAATCTTGTTTGTCTTGAGGTATCTGAGTAAAAACCCTTCCTGCTTACTTTAGACTGTGGGTGCACAAGGGCAGATTTGCATTTGACATGTTTTCATTCCTCCCTAAGGCTGGTGGTCTTACCCGAATGAGTGAAGAGCCACCTCCATTGCTCAGTCTTGTATTAAAGTGACTTTACTCTGAAGATCAGCCTTCTGCAGGCTGACTTTATCTGCTTGTGTTCAATATAGGAAGAAAATATAAAAGCCCTATGATCCATCCTAGGAGCAAACCTGCCAGCCTACCCTGACATATTCCATCACACTGAGCACATTATTGTGCAAAGTGTACACTCAGAATGTTTGCTGAATGAATAATCTCATTTGCCTCTGATGAGTCAAGAGCACTTAGGAATTTTATAATGTTCTAGGACTTTAACAATGAATAGCCGTCTTCAACTGACTGTGCTAAATATATCCTTGTCCTGGGCCCTCACTAGAGAAAAGTTTCTGTTTGTTTACAGGAGTGGCTGTATACTGCGATGATGAAGCTTTAAATAGAACAAGTAGAGGTGAGCATTGTACAGTGAAGCAGAAATTGGATGTGCACTGCCTGCTTGTCTTGTTTGTGCCATGCTCTGGTACTATGACAGCCGACCAGACAGACACACTGACCTCAATGGGCTTAAAGGCTGAGGACAATGAAAAGCAACTTCAAAACAGTGTGGACATAGGGCTGCAGGGATGGTTCAGAGACAAGACTGTTTGCTGCTCTTCTAGAAGACTGGAGTTCTGGTCCCAGTCCGTATCCATACCAGGTGGCTCACAGCTGCCTGTACCTCTAGCTCCCAGAGATCTGATGCTCTCTTCTGGCCCCTGTGGATACCTTTACACATGTGCTTGTGCGTGAGCACACACACACACACACACACACACACACACACACACACAC
>JADRCD010061115.1:0-10128 GCA_019843815.1 Montemys delectorum | reverse complement strand
AAAAAAAAAAAAAAAAAGAAAAGAAAAGAAAAGGGAATCTCCCAGGAAGGGCCTTTAAGCTGGAGTCAGGTCCAGCCAAAGACTGGAGCAAGAGTAACCCAGGAGGCCTCTGGTCTCAAGATCTATACATAGGAGAGCAGGTAAGACCCAGAATACAGATGTGAGCATTGCGCTTGGCAAGGGATGGCTGGAGAGACGCCACCTTTCCTGTTTTTATAATGGCCAGCCTTTGCTCTGCCCAGCACAGATCCTGTATTGCAGTCCCTCGGGCTCTCTCCCTGGAGAGCTCATCCAGCCTGTAAGAAGACGTAGGCTGAGCACATTGGCTCCAGCGCATCTGAGGCAATGAAGTCAGTAACCTTCCCGGTGGGACTGTGTTCTCCACACGCACCGCCCCACAAGCCCCACACACTGTACAGCCAAGGAAGCAGACAGTTCCTAGGGCCCTGACTGTGAGGCTGAGGAAGCAAGGGAGGGGTTTCTATGGGCTACAGAGTCAAAGGTCATTCTTGGGGCACCTCAGAAGTAGCCTGATGGGGGTGAGGCGTAAAGGAGAGGGGAAAATAATGGATTTGGAATGATGTCATGGCGTGGATGGGAAATGAGAGGTCATGAATTCAGGGGGAGAAGGGTGGGGGGATGATAGATTCTTTTTTTTTTTTTTTTTTTTTTTTTTTGAAGAATGGAGAGCTTAGTGGGTCAGGAGCAGGCATGAGGAGGGTAAAGAGAGCGTCCAGCAAACAGTCGGGTCAGTTGGGTCCTCTCCAGAGTGTCTCCTGTCAGGGACAAAGGAGCCAGTAGGGAGGGAAGGAAAATGATGTTGTGTTAGCCCAAACCTGAAGTGCAGATCTGAACACCGCCTGAGTGCAGAACTCTGTCTATAGGCAGTGGAGGATGGGCGCAGAGAGTGACTATTAGCCAGTCTGGGACTGTATGCCTCAGCTTGATTTCATTATTTGTTTGTTTGTTTGTTTCAAGGGGGTAGGGAGGGCTTTCACTCTGTAGCCCAGGCTGGCTTCAAACTTCTGGGGCAGCCTCTACAGTGCTGGGATCACAGACATGAGGCACCACGCCCATCTCCCACCTCAGCAGTGGGAGGCAGCAGAGAAACAAGTTGTGCAGTGCAGCCTGGTGACACCCAGCACCTTCATCACTTTGTAACACCACGCTCCTTAGCCATGACCCGGCACAAAAGCGTTAGACAGACATCCAGAATGTCCACCCTTGTCATGTGTGCTTAGAATCCGGCCGTCTCCTCAGAAAATCCCTCAGTGAAGACGCTCCTAGCTTTCTCCCCAGCTCGATCTGGCAGGATGTGCAAGGTGTTCAGCTGGTTCAGTGGACGGGCAACTGAATATTCTGGATCAGCTCAGTACACCAAGGCTGGGCATTTAGACCTGGTTTGGCTCTGCAGATATAACTTGGTCCTTGTCTTAGTCAGGGTTTCTATTCCTGCATAAACATCATGACCAAGAAGCAAGTTGGGGAGGAAAGGGTTTATTCAGCTTACTTCCATATTGCTGTTGATCACAAAGGAAGTCAGGACTGGAACTCAAGCAGGTCAGGAAGCAGGAGCTGATGCAGAGGCATGGAGAGATGTCTTTTGCTGGCTTGCTTTCTCTGGCTTGCTCAGCCTGCTCTCTTACAGAACCCAAGACTTCCAGCCCAGGGATGGCACCACCTACAAGGGGCCCTACCCTCTTGGTCACTAATTGAGAAAATGCCCCACGGCTGGGTCTCATGGAGGCACTTCCCCAACTGAAGCTCCCTTCTCTGTGATAACTCCAGAATGTGTCAAGTTGACACACAAAACCAGCCAGTACAGTCCTCATGTAATGACCACCTGTGTGGCTTGGGGTCACTGTGAAAGGACAGTTAAAGATATTCTGAGCTGTTCCCTTGCCTCCTTTGAAATGCGACTGTCAAGGCTGCTCTAAGGATGAAGTGAGCTGATAACAGGCACAGAGGTGGCCCCTCCTGGCTCTGTGTGTTTCTGGAGAACGGAAGACCCCAGAGTAGTTCACCAAGCAGATATTTGGGGCCCTTCTTTGTGGTCATGACACATGCCACTCAAGGATAAGAAAGAAATCAGGCTTTGGCCTTCCACGCCCGTGTGTGGAGTGGGTGGGTAGGACATCCTCTCGAGAATTAATGACTTTTGAGCTGCTTTGCCCACTGAGGCACCTTCTGCAGGATTAAACGTCACTCTTTCTAATGACTTGATTTATATCCAAAGGTTTACTGCTCCAAACAAAATATTGGAACAATGGCAATAAATCACACCAAGGATGCTTCCAGCTGTGACCAGCATGTTTGCTGTTTGTTTGGAAGCAGACTGGGGTATAGAGGGTGGAAGTGGGAGATGCCGGGTAACGCTGCATGGGAAGCAGGGTGCGCACGGTACACGGTTGCTGTCCGGTAGCAGCTAGCTTGGCTGGGGCACCAGAAGGCTTCTGATGCGTGAGACTTTGTGAAGAAAGGATTTCAGAGAAGGATTTACAGAAGCCAGAAATCCCCTAAGCTCCAAGGAGTAGCTTGGAGTGATGGATGGTTTTGATGATGGTGTTCTGAGCTTTCAGCCATATGCCCTACTGTATCCCCAAGTGAAGACGGGCCAGGCTAGATGGCTCTGCCCGGATGAGCTCCTCAGAAGAATGGCAGGATGCAGGCGGGGTGACCCTAGGCTGGCTTCTGTCTCATATGATGGGCACAAAGTGCTCCTTGGAAACGAGCCCCCTGCCCTGCAGAGGGAGAGCTCAGGGGAACCGAGGGCAACGTCGAGGCTCACTTCATGACAGATATGGATAGAACCCAGCTGTTTAGGGCCAGAAGTCTGGAAGAGCATGCACCTCCTCCTGGGTAGAACTAATCCCGATCCTGGCACCAAGATAGAGGGAAACTGGAAGGAGGAAACTATGGGGGTCTAGTTAGAGGCCAAAACTGACTCTTCATGCACAGCAGAGCTGATGTATTTTGGAAAGACTCTCATGGCCTAGAATATCAAAGCAAAGGCAGGATGCCCATAAGAGGACAGAGTCCAAGCCAGGCAGCAGTAGCGCATGCCTTTAATCCCAGCACTTGGGAGGCAGAGGCAGAGGCAGAGGGATTTCTGAGTTCGAGGCCAGCCTGGTCTACAGAGTGAGTACCAGGACAGCCAGGGCTACACAGAGAAACCCTGTCTAGAAAAACAAAACAAAACAAAAAAGAGGGCAGAGTCCGGGATGACACAGGAGTGAGCGATCCATTACAAGGCATGTGTGTCATGATGGAAATCTGAAATGTCCCCCAGAGGCTCATGTTGGTGGGTTCTTGTTCCTTAGCAGGTAATGCTATTTTGCAGGCTTTAGGGAGGTAGGTCATGGTTGATGGATATAGGCCACTAGAGAATCGCTTTTGGATGTACTAAGTTCTGACCCTCTTTCTCTGTTTTCATGGTCTTCCATGACATGAAAGGCCATTGCCTCACACTCCTGCAGCCACAGGGGGAGTTGCTGTGCCCTCCCCTCCAGATCGAACGAAATCTCCTGGAACTGTGGACTCAGACCCACCTTTCCACTCCTAAGTTGTTTTTGTCAAGATTTTCTCACAAAATGCGATGAGGTTCTGGCCTTGGATCACGGTGCACTTAACTGGGAGGTGCCGGGGAGCTCAGGTCTCCTACGTCAGACACAGTGAAGCACAGATGACGGGGAGGGGCACATGACAGCATGCCGACATCAGGTGTGCTGGTGCGTGGCGATACATGGCGCCTGCGTGTGGATGGTGCTTGCGTTGCATGGCGCATGCGTGTGGAGACGGGACAGTCTATGGATGGTACGCTGCGGTGGTGAGGGATGGAGACGGACGGTGGATAGTGGTTAGAGTTTTAAGGAAAGGGTTTAAAAGGGGTTCCCAGCAAGGGTGGTAGCAGAGGCCAGACAGCAAGCGCCAGCATTGGGGGCTAACTATACAGTCACAGGCAGTCATTGGTCTCATTTTATTGGCTCTGGCTGTGGTGCCCCATAGAATTGAATACAGGAAGCTTGGGGCCCTGACCTTTCTGGCCTCCAGGATACTCAGGACAAGGGGACCTTGAGAGCAGTGGCACCTACTGAAGGAGAACATGAGTCCCCCACTGACCTGTGCGAGTTCTCAATATAGAACCTTGGTTCCTGGGAAAGACGTTGCTGCCCCTTTTCCCTCTGCAAACAGCCCCCCGCTCCACATCAGACTACAACGCTTCCATCCATCTTTGATTAAAACAGGTAGAAAAAGGAGAAGGGCTGTTTGCTTTATAAAGTCTGGCAAATTTTGATAATGAAACCTTCTGAACATCAAGTTCGGAGAACCTTCGTAATTCCAGGCAGATAAGGGATAATGGTAACGTATTTCAACTTCAAAAGCAAAAATAACCTTTTATCACCGAATTTAACAATGTTGCTGGCGAAATATGTTAGGAGAATGTAAAATGCTATTTAAATGATAAAATGCGCTGTCTTGGACGGCAAGGATTTTAATTGCCACAATCAGAGTCCAAACACACTTCCTTGCTGGGCCTGACAGACGGAGCTAATGATGAGGTGTCCAATACGAACAACAGTGAAGGAAAGGGTCATTCCTGGCTTCTGTCCTCTCCCTGGGGAAGCATCCAGTTCGACAGCTGTCTGGGCTCAGCCGCACTCATCAACATCGGTGCCTTGTGAAGTATGAATCCCCTCAGATATTAATATTAATCAGCCATCACATTAATATTAATCAGTTAATATATACTTCCCATGACAACAAGAGATAAAGGAATCTTATTATGTGGTGGATCAGAGAACACAGAATACCTAAGTGGATTTCCTTAGGATGCACAGCATTAAAAAAACGCTAACCCTCTTAGGCCTGTTGTCTCTGCAGAAGCTGGAAGCTGGAGATACATACAGGCAAGGCAAAACATGCCAAGTCCCTGTGGAGGTGAGCTCTTTTTCACCCAGCCAGTAGTGGACAGGTTGGAGAGACTGTGGGTAGCGTGGATGACCCCCACATCCCTTCCTCCACTCAGGCGGCCTCTGCAGTTTCCCAATTCAAACCCCGGGCAAGGAGGAAACAGGGTGAGCACACAGAACAGTCAATGGGAACCCTTCACTGCCTCCGGAAAGCACTATGCTCCTGCCTCCACTCACCATCCTCAGCCTTGGTGGAAGGGAACACCAATTCTGTAGTTACTCTTTCGGGACCCAGGGTGGTAGGGAAAGAAAGGGTGTTCACTAGCTTTACAATTCCCATTCACAAGGGGCTGTATGCCTTGCTATTGCTCTCATTGCTGGCCGGGTGGGCTGCGGAGCTGAGGGCTAGACCATGTGTGACTTGGTGTCTTGGTTTTAGTCATTAGCCACCACTGTCTGTGGGCGTCCAGGGAAGGAAGAATGGATTGGCCACAGGGAGGGTCAAATGGGAGTTGGGGGACAGGAAAGGACCAATGAAGGTCTATCAACAGAACCCTCAAGTCACACTGTCAGAATGAGCTCAGGGTCTTGCCCTGGACAGCCCATATTGGGATCCCTGGGGAAGACCAGGTTGCTAGGTGGGGGCCAGGACGTGGAGGATTATCTACCTGCCTGCTAGCTTGCGGATTGCTTCTGCAAGCAAATGCACATCTGCACAATTAACATTTTAAGCACTAATTATTTTACTTGGGTGGCTAAGTCTGAGGATCCTTCAATTTCAGTTTAATTGGAGAAAAATGGTCATCAGTTATTGAACAGCAGGAGGGAGGCTCCATGCTTCCTCAACACGGAGGGGCAGAGCTGCACCGGGGTGGGAGCAGATGGGGTTGGCCACAGTAGCTGCGTAGCTGAGTATGGTGAGGGTGCAGTGGGTGGGGCAGGAGGACCTCAAGCACCCTGTCCTGATACCATCCCTAACATCTGCTGGGAAGGCTTGCTGGTTAAGTTAATGACTTGCCATTTTGTCTTCCATTTTGTTCCATTTTCAGTAACATATCCTTAAAAAGACTAATTGCAAAAGGAAATAGGATTCCTTATTAAAAGAGACCTCATGGCTTCAGCACGGCCTCCTTGGACCCGATAGGAATCTGAGCTCATAATGAAATCCTCAGGCACTCCCCACCTGGCTGGTGGGGCCAGCAGGGGTTGTATGAGAGACACAGATGCCTGCCTGGAGGAGGGGCTCTACCTAAGGGGCATCTAACATCCCTGGGCGCTGGCCAATGCCCTCCAGTGCCTCTCCCTGTCTTGATTCATAGGGTCTCCAGGGAGAACCCTGAGGCTTTAGTGATTACAGTTATGAAACATCTTGACTTCTGCCAAGACTTCTGTTTAGAGAGAGACTCAAGCCTGGGCCCCTGATGGTGATGATAAGGTGGTCCCCAGGGCCCTGACTGCTGGTAGGTATGAGGATGTGACTATCTCTTGGTAGCCTTCAGGATGGCCTGGCCTGCAGCCTGAGGATGGACATGCAGAGCTGGGTACCTGGGATAGAGGGAGGTGCTCACTTGTGTAGTGGGCTCCTCTTTGGGTCTAGACCCTGTGGTCCCGAGGAAGGGTTTGATCTGATGAGGGAAGAGCAGAAAAGCCGGTCTCAGTGCACACTCTTGCTGGGAAAGGGAATTTTGAACCCCAAAGGAACTGAACTCAGCTATGAACTGTCAGGGCAAGAAGCAGTCTGCGCCTAAGAACACATTACCCCGCTCCTAGAGGCTCTCCCTTAGCCACACCCTCAGGGATTCCCATGATCCCATCTTCCTACCCCTCCTCAACTCTTTCAAGTCTCCAGATCCTTCCTTGTTGAAGAGAGTTTCTGCTTTCTCGGGCCCTCCTCAGGCCTAAGCCTCTGGCTCATCTTTGAGCATCTTAGCCCTCAACCAACCCACCTTCCCAGACTGGCTCTCTCAGTGACCCATCTTTATTTACAGAGACTTTGTCCTTTCCTGTCTCAGGTCCTGCAAGATCGTGGACAGGTTAAAGGCTTTTCCATTTTTGTTCCATTTTCTGCAACAGCGTCTGTTGCGAGGCAACGGCACGCAGGAGGAAAAGGGCTACTTCCACAGCCTGCAGCAAAACTCTACCCGAGTGTGCTGAGAAAGCAACTTCAAAGCTCCCAAGACTCCCTCAGAAGGGTTTTCAGCAAGAAATATTTCATTTATGCAAGAAAAAACATGTAATATATAATATTGATACTATGAAGAATAACAGCCGGGGAGGGGATGTAGCTCAGTGGTTGAGTACTTGTCTAGCATGCATGAGGCCTGGGTTCTACGCCCAGCATGTCCAATGAAGAAAGACATAAGCAAAGCAATGCAATCATCCAGGGACCCACCACCTAATAGAAGATGCTAAAATCTACCGATGTCTCTAAAGCTCCTTCCGGGTCCTCTAGGAAGGACACCCTTCCTACACCTGCCAGGGGTACCATGTCCCTTTTATTTCCCTTGACACAGGTCTCATATAGACCAGGCTTCAAACTCCCTGTGTAGCTGAGGAAGGCCTTGGACTTGATCCTTCTGTTTCTACTTCCTGAGTACTTGGATTCCAGGGAACACCAACATGCCAGGTTCGTCAGGTGCTAGGGATTGAACCCAGAGTTTTGTGTATGCTAGGCAATCACTCCACCAGTTGAGCTACGCCCCCAGTCCCCATTTCTTGCTTTCTTTCTGAGCTTATTTTTTTTTCATATTTTACTTTTTGTTTTGTTTTGTTTTGTTTTTTTGGAGACAGGGTTTCTCTGTATAGCCCTGGCTGTCCTGGAACTCACTCTGTAGACCAGGCTGGCCTCGAACTCAGAAACCTGCCTACCTCTGCCTCCCAAGTGCTGGGATTAAAGGCGTGCGCCACCACTGCCCGGCCATATTTTACTTCCAATAAGCTTATTTCTTATACAGGAACCTTAAAATTGGAATCAGTAGAAATACACTTACACCACAGAAATTGGCAAATGCCATGAAGAGTAGCCTTTGTTTCTTCCCCTACCCCGACCCCATCGAAAGGGTTTACCAGCATGTGAATAGTGTCAGTCCATTTCCAGGATGAAGTATCACCTTCCAAAAGAGGAGGCTGCTATCCATGGAGGTCAAGTCTGTGATTAAGGACACAGCTCTGAGCCCCTCAGAGTCTAGTAGTGGGGGGTGGGCACACCCCCCTGTTAAAGTCCATCTGGAGGAAGCTCCTGAAGCTTTTAGTAGAATAAGTTATAGCCAGGTCCAGATTGGAAGTGACCCCACAAATCTGCCCACCCCCTCATTTTTTATTCGATGGCTTGCAGTATTTACAGACCATTCCTCGGCGTCAAACACATGCTTACCAGAACTCTTCCTACCCTGAAATTATTTATGACTTGGCATTCAGGGTGGAAAAGCAATTTTCTCAAAATGTCTGATGTCATGATATATAGTTCCTTTGACATGCATGTGCCCAAATGGATTGCTGTGCAGGCCTGCCTCTCAGTGGCTAGGACCCTGAATTAAAAATGGAGAGCCAGTGTAGCTCAGTGGATGCAGCCAACGAAAACGCTTGGAGCGTGTAATGGAAGAAATGGTGAAATGCACCAGTCATTTGGTGGGGTTGTTTTCTCAGAGTCTTTTGCTATATGATGCTAGAGTAACTGGCTAGGAAGTTTACGATCCTGGCTCACAGAGCCTACCTATGCCTCTTGCCTGAACCCCTCACCAGGACCATACTGCCTGGATCCCTGAACACAGTGATGCCAAGCTGAAACAAGTCCAACAGGTGAGTGGATGCATGAGTGGTAGCACATCCACAGAAGTAAGAATGCCTTACCTGTAAAAGTAAACCGACCGCTAAGATGCTAGCCAGCGCCGATGTCACTGGGGAAAGAAGCAAAGCCCAACAGAGAACCCATCACTGATGTGAAACTCTAAAACAGGACAAACTAATTTGTGGCGGTGGGATCCGAGTGAGCCAGGATCTGGTTGGTGGCTACCCTGGGGGTGGAGGTGGGATCCGAGTGAGCCAGGACTCAGGGTGGTATTCTGGACCGAGGGAAATTCCGTGTGCCCGTATTAGGATGACTGTACCTGTCTGTCAAATCTCATCTACAATGAATGTGTTTTCTTGTTTACATTTTATATCTTAATTAAGTTGACAGAAAACGATGTGAACATATTTCAGAACGCTAAAGTGCCAGGTTGTTCTTATTTATTTATTTTTTTAATGCTATTTTGGTTTTTTGGAGATCTTGCTTGCATCTCAGAACCGAACGCCTTTCATGAGTCTGAAAAGGGAAGGGTTTCCAACAATGTCAGTTACCATTCATTTTCAATGATCTTTGCCAGGCAATGTAGAGACATTGCTGACTGTGGAGTTTGCTTTCGGGAAAAGTAAGCACTGGGCAGTTCTTGTCCACTGTGTTTGGAGAGCCTGGATAGCGGCCGCCGGAGCCAGAGATGAGCTACAAGGAGGCAGAGACAGACAAGATGGTGGCAGCCAAGCCATGCCGCTCAAGGCTGAGTCTTCCTAAGAAATAACTCTGAAAGTCACCTCTCCCAAGGTCTCCATTCCCTCCCTAGGACCGCCTGCATCCCACAGCTGATTCAAGTAGGGTTTTCAGGCTCCCTTTCTATCGGTCAGGACACAGCTGCGGAGCCAAGTTCAGCTCCAGAGCTCCTTGTGGGATTAGCTGACTAAATCACAGCCTGATTCCGGATTCATTCCGGATTCGGGCCTCCTCCAATTCCTGCTACCTTCCCTACCCTACAGGAGTGCACTCCAAGGTCACCCCATCCCAGCGCACCTTTTGATATCCTCAGGCTCCTCCCTCACGAGGAGAGTGCATATGCTAAGATGAAAGGAGGAATGATTTACAGCCAGCTGGCCCGCACACAGCACAGCAAACTCCAGAATGGGTGGGTAAGAAGAGACAGTAATGCAGCTGTTAGAATGTACTGCTGGTGAAGGAGGCTTACACACCAGTGAAATACGCTGGTGTGTACAAAAATGTATCCACAAGTTGGAGACTGTGGGGCAGATGGTAACTTGGACAATGAGTTGCCTACCAACTGCCTGTCTGGCAGCCTGTGAAGAAATTCTCAACTGGGCTTAGTTGTAGAGCCCCAGCCTAGATTCCAGCAGTAAGAGGTTGGGGATATGGCTTGGCAGAGCCCCTGCCTAGAATCCCCTAGTGAGGGGC
>JADRCD010061113.1:0-23155 GCA_019843815.1 Montemys delectorum | reverse complement strand
GTGTGTGTGTGTGTGTGTGTGTGTGTGTGTGTGTGTGTATGTACTTTCTCTCACAAGTCCATGAGCAGATGCCTGATTTCTTTGTATGTATGGCACCTAGAAAGGGATTCTCCTAAGTCTCTCAAGGATTGGTGGAAAGCTTTTACTAGGTGAGCCATCACCCCCAACATGTTTTATTGCTTTGATTTAATAGATCAGCCCCTAGGCCTACTTTTGGAGATTAGGAAATAAGATTTCCTTTTGTTCTGTGACCCCACCCTTGTGAATTTAGTTCCTCTTTCAGGATGGTGTTATTTGTGAGTTTCCTCTTCAACTCAGAAGAGGAAATTCAAGATTTAATTCTTTTTCTACCTATGGCCTGTCTTAGTGACAAAACCTAGTTAGTTTAAAGAAAAATGTGAAGTGGAGAAGTAAAAACCAGAGTCTGAGTGAGGAAAACCCTTTGTAGTTTATTTACACACAGTTTCCTTAGACAAATGGTGGTCACACCTTTGATAAAGAAGGCATTGTGCTTTATTGTAGCTCATAAAATATACACAGAGGCAGAGCTGTAAGCACCAGTGTGAGACAGGGGGTTTTAATTAGAGAACAGCAAGTATAAGACTTCTTGATCCTAATCAACTGTGTCATTACTGAAATCTCCTTTTAGACTTAACTGTGTTTATTATTAAAATCTCCTTTTAGACTAAGAAAGCAGCACAGTTCACATTTTAAATTAATATGGATCTTTGTATGCTGATAAAAATTCAAGTTACATTTCTACAACATGCTATGTATACAATTCAACCCTGGTTTAAAATGTTTCTTTTTTTTTTAAAGGTTTATTTATTTATTATATGTAAGTACCCTATAGCTGTCTTCAGACACCCCAAAAGAGGGCATCAGATCTCATTACGGGTGGTTGTGAGCCACCATGCGGTTGCTGGGATTTGAATTCAGGACCTTTGGAAGAGCAATCAGTGCTCTTAACCACTTAACCATCTCTCCAGCCCTAAAATGTTTCTTATATGATGATAACATTTCAAGATCATAGACATCCCTTCATATTAACCAAAGCCAATTGTGCGTGTCTAACCATCTGTCTCTTTGTTAGCACATAGCCAATGTATGCTTGTGTAAATGAATGCTGTTTCTGTCAGATGTTATTTAACCTGTTCTATTGCTATCTTATGGCATTTTAAAATATGCTACTGCTCACCCTTTTCCAACTCAGACATGTTTTATGTTATTAATTCATAGTGTGGCCTTGTAGTTTTATAAGCTACACATACACCATGTAAAGATCAGAGGTTCTTAGTCTCTTTATGGACTGTGTTTATAGATGTAAAAGTTTTGTTTTAATACTAAAAAAAAAAAATCTTCAACTCAAAATCACAATTTTTTAAGGCTCAGACCTAACAGGCTTTAGTCTCAAAAGCCAATATGACAGTTCTATTCTCATAAAAGCTACTATAATTAAAAATACAAGCAGATAGTCAGTATCTTATAAATAATCATATCCTCTAATGTGTTCAGAAGTATATTTAAAGCTATGCTTAGAACCGATGCAGCTAATT
Organism: Montemys delectorum; assembly: GCA_019843815.1. Lineage (NCBI taxonomy): Eukaryota > Metazoa > Chordata > Mammalia > Rodentia > Muridae > Montemys > Montemys delectorum. The sequence goes on along the minus strand of JADRCD010061113.1, from coordinate 21,599 downwards.
ACAATATTATGCTTTAGCCTCCTACTTTATATTTGCTAGTTATAGCTAGAGCAGATAACTAGATTGTCTAACTCACATATGCTTAATAGATACAAGCTCTCATTTCCTGTTGGAGCTCTAAATATGACATTAAGCCTACTATGACAGACAGAGACTCCCAAATCCCAGCAGTGACCCCCTCAGGTCACCTGGCCATGAGAGAAGCAGAGGCAGAGCAGAGGAGGAGGAAGAAGAGAGAGAGAGAGGGAGAGGGAGAGGAGGAGGGGAGGGAGGGAGAGGGAGAGGGAGAGGGAGAGGAAGGGAGAGGGAGAGGGGGGAGGGGAGGGAGGGAGAGGGAGAGGAAGGGGGAGTGTGTGTGTTTAGGAGGAGGTAAGAGAATCATGGATTCTGAACTGTGTCACAGGTATTTGTGATCCTGAGGAAGCCTGGAAGCTGCATGGGCTTGGTATGCTAATAGGCACCACAGACAGCCATGTGTCCCTCTGCCAGTGTTAAGGAAAATGATTCCTTTTGGTAGAGGGGAACGAAATCTGCTAGTTCCTGAGGAATGTCAGCTTTTATCTAAGCACTAGAAATGCACTTATAGTTCAGGTTAAACCCATTTCTGAATCTTTGGATTGCTCTTTGGAGGACCTGATGATTGTGTCTGGACATATGGGAGAAACAGGATTATAAAAGCAGATTGGCTGTGGAGCTGCCATTAATACTGTCTGGTGAATGGTGAGAACTTTGAAAGCTAGTTATGCATTTGTTGAAAAATAGTGGCCTAAGCTTTTCACGGCCACTATTTCTCAAGATCTGAATCACAGATGTGCCCTCCAATTCTGGATTATAGTTCACTTCCAATTAAAAATCCAAATGAAAACAATAACCAGGTAATAATGCCTAACATGATATAACTATCCCTTGTTCAACTGCAAACACAAACAATAAGTTTAACTGGGTGAGATCTTGCCCTGAGGTCACCACTCCATTAATTCCATTTAATATCCTTGAACATCAGATTTAGCTCCATTGCACTTCCTGGTGCCTCTTTAAAACTTGAACCATACATTTTGTATTTTTCTCTTTTTTATAGTTTTTTTATTTTTTATTTTATTTTTTAATTTTTATTTGATATTTTCTTTATTTACATTCCAAATGATATCTCTTCTCCTGGTTACCCCTCTGAAAAAATATCAAAAACAAAAACAAAAAACAAACCCTGTTTCCTCCCCCCTCCCCCTGCTCACCAACCCACCCTCCCCTACTTCCTGGCCCTGGCATTCCCCTACACTGGGGCATAGAACCTTCACAGGACCAAGGGCCTTTCCTCCCATTGATGACCGACTAGGCCATCCCCTGCTACATATGCAGTTGGAGCCATGAGTCTCCATCATGTATGCTTTTTGGTTCTGAGGGTACTAGTTAGTTAATATTGTTGTTTGTCCTAAGGGGTTGCAAACCTTTCAACTCCTTGGGTCCTTTCTCTGGCTCCTTCATTGGAGACCCTATGCTAAGTCCAATGGATGGTTGTTGAGTCTCTACTTCTGTATTCTTTTCTAAGCTTGATCAAAATGCTCTTCATGAGAGTAATCCAGAGGACAAAATCTATGCTGGGCTTTTCTCAGGCTTCCTTTGTCAAGGCAATTAATTGAAATCTTTTTACCTTAGTCTCATGTAGACTCTCAGAAGAGGAGAAAAAGCAGCCACATTCTTCCCCAAAATATCACAAGAAATTTCTCTAGGCCACATACTGAAAGTCCTCTTGAGCTAAGTCCCCACAGTTCAAAACACACTTAGGAACACTGTTTTCCATGATTCTATTAGTGTGGCCCATTAAGTGCTACTTAAAGCATCCCACTGTTTACAAAATTCAAATTCACATCCCTCCAAACAAAAGCATGGTCAGACCTATCACAGCAATACCCAACTCCTGGTACTAACTTCTCTCTTAGCTAGAGTTTCATTGCTGTCAAGAACACCATGACCAAGGTAACTCTTATAAAGGACAACATTTAATTGGGGTTGGCTTATTGGTTCTGAGGTGTTGGTATTATGTCTGAACTCTACCCCCACAGATACCTGGCAACAGCCAGGTAGGCCTGGCCCTATAAAAGGGCTACTTGGTCCCCTTCTCTCTCTCTTGCCTCTCTTGTTCTCTTGCCTCTCTCTTATATATTGCCACCTTGATCCCCTTCCCTTCCCCACCCGTCATGTGGTCATGGCCAGCCTCCACTTCTTTACTCTCTCCTTCTCTCTACCTTTCTTTACCTCTACTACTCTCTTAACTTCCCTACCCATACCCTAAATAAACTCTATTCTATACTATACTGTCATGTGGCTGGTCTCTCAGGGGAAAGTACCAAGCTAGAAAAGAAAAAGAAAGCAGCACATGGAACACATTTTCGAGGAGAATACCCAAGTGGGTAGGAATTAGAAAAATCAATTCAACAATTGAGTAAAGAATTAAGTTACAAATCTCTTGGAAGAATTTGAACATTTCTGCACATGTTTAGGAAAACTGACCCCTGAAAGGAGATAAGTCACTGTGTTCAACTCAGTGAAGGCAATCTCTACTGTTGCACAGAATGGAATAATTAAGATGAGAAAAAGCATTCAACAGATTTTACTCATATTTACTCTTTGATCTGTTTTGAAGGAATAAATTGCAGATAGATGGAGACCTGGAAGATGGCTCAGGGAATAAAGACCCTTGTCACCAAGCTTGAATACAGGAGTTTGATGTCTCCAGGACTGACATGGAACAAGAGAAAAGCAACTCCCACAGTTTGTCCTCTGATCACAAAAAATGTGGTGTTCCATAGTCTTTCCTTCTCTCTCTTTTCTCTCTCACACACATATAAGTAAGTAAATAAATAAATAAACTGTTAAAAGTTGAAAATTGTCGCGACCGCCTCGACCAGCAAGGAAGACGCAACCTGAGAGCTCTTCTTTAAGCAGTTTATTCAGGAACCTTAATACAATCTTCTGACTTCTGACTTCTTCTGACTAACTTCTGACTATCTTCTGACTGACTGACTGACTGACTGACTTCTGACTAACTTCTGACTATCTTCTGACTATCTTCTGACTAACTTCTGACCCTGAGGGGAACACCCCAGGCCCTTAAATGCCCATCCTGAGCCTATCTCAGTAGGCCACGTGGTGCATGCAGATAGGTTGCCAAACACGGAAGCAGGCAAACAAGCACAGCCAAATAAGGAGTTGTTTATCACTCTAGCGCCCCAGCAAGGAGCGGAAGCCGATGCCATCTTAGGGCGCGGTTCAGACAGCTCTCTACAATTCCCTCTTTTTTGTTTTGCAGTGAAACGGGCAAGAACAGAGGTCTGATCTCTGATGATAGAAACAGGGACATTGTACTACCCCTCCTCAGGCTTCATGTCTCCCAGGGAGGGCCAGACCCATCCGATGCCTTTTCCACAGAGACAGGTTCTGGGGCATCAACCTGTATCCAATCAGACATGCTCTTCTTGAGGTTGCTAGCTGCAGGCGGCATACCTCAAGTGCAGTGCTAAGCCTCGCATCCTGAATTCGAAGAGCCCATAACCCAGAGGTCAATGGACAATAATTTCTGCATGACAGCAAGCCACGCTTAGGGGGACTGCCCTGCCTCAATGGCTGTAAATGCCTGAACCACCATAGCTGCATTTCACTTCTGAACAATCCTTATCTTACACAAACACCAGAGACCAGTGAAACAGACAATCAGCAATAGGGCTAAAAGAGCACCCATGCCCGCCCACTTTTTCAGATGATTCACGGCAGAGGTGATCCAAGATGATAATCAGCCAGCCCTGCATCCACCCTCGTAGAGTTAACACTGACGATAGCCAATCTCAGCCGATTCATGAGATCTTCAAAACCTGTAGATCAATTCCTGTAAGATATTGAGACAACTGTCGAGAGAGATTAGCAGCCTCAGTAATATTTTGATATTGAATGAAAGTCACACACAATCCAGGATATTTCCATTCACAGCCTACTTGTGCTGGCTGCCAAAGGGTATCTATTTGTTCTTACTCAGCTGCATCACGGCAGCTGCTAGTCCTGCATTGGTTAAAGGCCCTCCTGGCTCTCTACACACCTTCATCCAAGCTTCCAACCTTTTACTCTCATAAGGTGTGATAGCAGCACAGCACTCCTTTGTGTACTGCTCATACACTAGTTTTTTTGATAAGAGGCATCACTACATCTGGATCACCAAATATTCTCCCTGCAGCTTCTACTAGTCTAGCCACAAAGTCAGAAAACGGCTCCATGGGGCCCTGTATAATTTTTGTAAGGTGCCCGTTTACCTCCCCTTTATTAGGCAAGGACTTCCATGCCTTGATAGCAATCTGATTCACCTGCTCAAAGACTTGTAATGGGTAACCAGTCTGTTGATTAGCAAAGCAACCTTGCCCCAAAAGCATATCCCTATCCCAGGCTTGATTCCCAGCTGGATGATTGGCATCTGCCTGTTCATTAGCAAATTAAATGAGAAAAGCTTTCACTTAGAGTCATGCAGTGCCTGTTAAGAGCTTCCACTTGTGCTAAAGTGAAAGAGGTTGTGATCCCGTAAGTACGGACGGACTCAGCCAAGGACTTTATAACCTTAAAATCCAAGGGCTTATGATAACGCTGACCCTGTGCATCTTGAAAAACTGGACAAGCAAGTGACAATTCAGTTCTAACTGTCCGCCACACTTCAGGGCAAAAGGACCTACCAGAAGCACTGCCCTCTACAGGGTTATAAGGAGGAGGAGCAGATTGAGGGTTGATAGTGGGCCCCATATCTAGTGGAGCTCTTTTCCTTTAACGTTTTCCTTTCACAGTACTCTTTTCTAATTCCTTAATTAGAGTTTCCAACTCTTCATCTGTATCTGACCACTCCGTGTCTGTACTTTCCTTTTCTGACTTTACTGAACGCTCCTCTTTTATCTGCTCTAACACTGCCTGTCCTTCCTCTATTACTTCACAGCACCTTTGATCTTCTAGACACCCCCTGATTAGCTTCCATACTAGTCTAACACCACTCTTAAGCATCCCCTGCTCCCAAGCAAAATCTAAATCTTTTCCGAGCTTATCCCAGCAAGCCACTGTTAAATTGCCGGACACTGCAAACCAGGGAGCTGCAATATCACACTCGCTGAGAAACCTCTCTAAAGTACTTTTCTTAAGTTTCAGATTTTTTGAAGATAGTAGCTCCTGAAGAGCCAAAAAAAATTGGGTGCGACGAAGAAGCACCCATAGTTACTTTCACTTCTACTTAGTTCACTTTACCGTGAAACCTTATTGCTCCTCTCTGGAGTCTTTATAGCCTCTACTTCCAAGGAGGATTTTCCTTCCCACCTTTCACCTTTATCTCAGTTCGCTTCACCTTTATCGTTCCGACCCGGAGTCTTTATAGCCTCTACTTCGGAGGACTTTTCTTTCCCTTCTTACCTGGGAACTTACCAGCCGGCTGCCCTGACTGCAGAAAGTTCTGAGCCCTGCTTGTTTTCCCCGTACGGGCTACCATTTTGTCGTGACCACCTCGACCAGCAAGGAAGACGTAACCCGAGAGCTCTTCTTTAAGCAGTTTATTCAGGAACCTTAATACAATCTTCTGACTTCTGACTTCTGACTTCTTCTGACTAACTTCTGACTATCTTCTGACTGACTGACTGACTGACTGACTTCTGACTAACTTCTGACCCCGAGGGGAACACCCCAGGCCCTTAAATGCCCATCCTGAGACTATCTCAGTAGGCCACATGGTGCATGAAGATAGGTTGCCAAACTCAGAAGCAAGCCAGGCAAACAAGCACAGCCAAATAAGGAGTTGTTTATCACTCTAGCACCCCAGCAAGGAGTGGAAGCCGATGCCATCTTAGGGTGAGGTTCAGACAGCTCTCTACAGAAAATACCGAGTCATGGAAACACATTTATAAGGAACATTCAACCATTAAAATTGATATTTGACAGTAGGGCAATCTCTTAAATTCCATCTAAACCAATGTAGATGCTGAGAAGGCCAAACACTTCCATTATTATCTTCAATTTTACACATCTGATACACACACAGGTACACTCACACACATTTGCATACACAAATATATGCACACACATACACACACAAATGCACACAAAACATGCACTCACATACACATACACACATGCACACACACTGGGCCACTCACACACAGACCCACTCACACACACAAACACATGCACTTACACAATGCATACACAAACACATGTACTTACACATACATACAAAGGTACACACACAAAGTGCACATCTACAAACACATGCGCGTGTACACACACACACAAACACACATAAACACATGCACTCACACACATACACATACATACACATGCACACATAGAGACCCACTTACACACACAGGCACACTCACACATTCACATATTGCACACAAAAACATATGCACACACACACACACACGCCCATACACATCTCATTTTTTAAGTGGAAGTGCTCACAAATGCCCCTTTCTCTTTAACAATGTGGTGTAGATATTTTAAATGTGCTCGGAACCACCCCTTTAAAGTTATATCAATCATTTTCTGTTTATGGAAGAGTGTGTTCTGTTCCCAAAGAAAAAAGCCCTGCTTGGAACCCAAGTGCTGCTGAATATTTCTGCCAGAGATCTTTATTTCACTAGAGACAGAAACCTGAGAGTATTTTTACTAGCAATTAGCTTTTAAAATAGTAGTGACTTCATTTTCTCATTTACACTTGGAAGCTGTACATAGGATTTATGAAATTCCTTTTCTAACTTAGGTGAAATTGTGAAGAACACTGCTGTTTTTATACAAAATCTCAAGTGTTTGACTCTACCAATGAAGACTCAGGAGCCAGATGCTAGGGTGAAAGCTTGCTAGCTCAGAGAGGCAGAGAAAGCAGCCAGCTGATCTTCCTCCTCAGCGGATGTCTCAGGAGGAAGGTTCTCCTTCTCCACTCCATCTCAAAAATGCTTCAAACTGGACATCCTTCCCTTTTACTTCCTGTGCACCTTTCTGTCCATCCTCCTGACTTCCTCTTCTTTTCTGTTGTTTCCCCTCTTTGTTCACTCCCTGTCAACCGGTTGCTTCTCCTCCTCTTGACCTATGGTTGACTTTATTTAATGCTGTTGACAATAAACAGAAAGCTCTTGGATTAAAGGTGTGTGCTAGGGCTTGAGCCACACCAGTACTAGAAACAGATTTTTCCAGTAAACAACACAACCTCAGGGTTCACAGTGTGACCAACATCTGTGATTAACAGTATCCTGCAACAGAACACACCACCACATTCTAGCTAAGAAAAACAGATATGTCAAGTCTGGCCTTCTCCTGGGAGAGTCCTGAGAGGACAATTGTGATGGTTTGGATATGCTCAGCCCAGGGAGTGGCACTGTTAGAATGTGTGCCCTGTTGGAGTAGATGTGTCACTCTGGATGTGGGGTTTAAGACCCTTATCCTAGCTGCCTGGAAGCCAGTACTCTGCTAGCAGCCTTCAGATGAAAATGTAGAACTCTCAGCTCCTCCTGCACCATGCCTGCCTGGATGCTGCCATGTTCCGCCTTGATGATAATGGACTGAACTTCTGAACCGGTTAGCTAGCTCCAATTAAATGCTATCCTTTATAAGACTTGCATTGGTCATGGTGTCTGCTCACAACAGTAAAACCCTAACTAAGACAGAAGTTGGTACCAGGGAGGGCATTTCTGTGATAGGCCTGACCATGTTTTTGTTTGGAAGAATGTGGAATTGGGATCTTTGGATTTGGAAAGCCATGGAATGTTTTAAGTGGGGCTTAATGAGCTATCATAGTAGGAATATGGAAGACTTTGTTACTGTGAGTGATTTAAACAGTACAGAGCTTACCCAAGAGGTTTCGTTGGAGAAGAACTTCAGGATGTGGCCTAGAGACTGTTTTGTGGTATTTTGGTGAAGAACGTGGCTGCCTTTTGCCCTTGTCTGAAGAGTCTACCTGAGGCTAAGGTGAAGAGACCCAGATTAATTGCATTGACAAAGGAAGTCTCAGAAATTCCCACCATAGACTTTGTGCTCTGGTTAACTCTCATGAAGAGCAACTTAAATGAGCATAGCAAGCTGAGAAAGGAAAACATAAAATATATGATTTGAGTATTAAAGGGGCTCCAGGAAGTGAAATGGAGCTGAATCCTGTGTTCGAGGATATTAAATTGAATTAAGGGAGTGGTGACCTTGGGGCAAGATCCCACCCAGTAAAGTTGAGGCCCAGACTTGGCGAGAGAAGAGTACCCGATCAATCCAGCCAAGTCTGTCCGGGGCTGAGTGAAACAGCAAGTGTGGAGGGCCCAAAAGAAACACACCAGGCCGGGAGTCATGTCATAGCAGGAACTCATTTTATTAAACTAGGCACTTGTTTATATAGAGAAGGAAAGGAGGTGGGGATAGGGATATGGGGTGAGATGACGTGGGGTGTGGGGTGATCTCACAGGACCTATAAGAAATTGACACATCAGCTGTAGCTAGGCAGAGGCGGTCTCATCCAGGTTGGTAGGTCATGCTGAGTCATTCTCAAGCAAATGACAGGTCTTGAAAATCGAGCCAGGCTCAGGCTTGTCCTCAAGACCCAAACCAAGGCCAAGTAGGACCCAACACTTATCCATCTTGGCTGTTGGTAGCACTGGTTAAATTGGGCTTAGCTTTCTACCTCAGGCCTTTACTATTTCACATACTCCGCTTTGCTATTTTACATACTCTACCAGACGAACCAGTTCTGTTGAGGTTTGAAATAAACAAAGCAATACAAGTCGTCACAAGTATCCAGCAAAGCGACATCTTTATGTGAATCAGGCATCAAATACCGTCCAGCCAGAGACAGAGGCACAGACTTAAGAGCTGATTGTGGTTTTCGAACGTTCATCTAAGTATTTAAGCAGACGACAAAATTTTATTGTACTAAGGCTGCTATGGATTGAACAGGGCCACATGACAGACTCGGAAGCTGAGTTGCGACTCTGAAGGGAAACTTTACATCATTTTTTAAGGGTGATATCACAAATTGGAGGGAGCAGGATGGGTTGTAGCACTGTCCAATCATAATTTGACACAGGGAGTTGTGCAAGGAAGTGAACATTGGTGATCAGGTCCTATCTTTGACTCATAGACTTGGTGTCTTCTGGTAGACTTCTGGCTCAGAGCTCAGAATGATAAAGGAACAAAGGAGTGGTCAGGCTGCATGCAAGCACTCAAGTCACCGCAGGCAAGACATTTACAGCGTGTGTGCTTCTGTTCAGATAACCCACAGCTTCCCTTTTTACATTCTTTACTGGGTAAGACAAGCATGAAACACCTGAAGAAGATGGGTAGGCATTGGTTCTGGGGCCTGGGAACATGAACTCAGTTTTGACCCTGTCATCAAGACGGAGGTCATTCCTGTCTGGCTCCACTCAGGTGGCCGTCTCCTAACAGTTCTGTGCTGTCTTAGTCACTATGATTTTTATCAATTGATCTATTGGTGATGGGTTTGCTTTCTATTGAGGCTATTCCCCTTTCTCCCCACACTCCAGCTTTCCTTCCAATTTCCACACATGGGTGTGGCTCATGTGGTTGACTTCTGAGGAGTGAGTACAGTGTAAGCTCTTTTCTGTTCACCTCCCTAGGCTCTGGCTCACCACCACCACTAAAGGCTCCCTGCTTTTCATGCTGTGCTGTGGGATGCTCATGCTCAGCCATCTTTGGAAGTCACATGCATGCGGTACAAGGGGCATCTCTTGGCACTTGCATTCCTAGGAGCCAGTGATGACCAAGGGCCCTCTTGTTAATCAGCTGTATCCTATGAGAAGCAATTTCCTTTCTCATGAAGCCACTGAGATGTGTGTACAACAACAGATGGGGTTAAGTTGATTCGTTCATAGTGACTTTAATCCTGCCTGTTAGATCTGCACATTTGCATAAACATCTAAATAGCTGTTGATTCTTTGTCAAACAAAATCTAGAACAATGAGTTTTTGTCTCTTTTCTTTACTATTCTTTTCTTTTTTGCACATTTCACTTCTTATAGCTTATAACTAGCCAAGAGTTCCTGTGCAGTGTGGAAATAAAGCAGCTATGGCTCACAGTTGCCTTGCTCCTGACAGTAAAGGAAACCTTTTGATCATTTACTCATTGTTATGCTTGGTGTAGGGCTTTTGTCTAAATAAATCCCTTTGAGGCAGCTCTAGTTTATCAGGAGACTTTTTATTAAAAACAGATGCTCTCTTATCTAATGATGCAATCGTATCCTGGAAAAGATAATGTGGTTTTCTTCATTGCACCAATAATGTATGTTACTCCCATAAATATATCCACCTATGGTTTTACTGTCTTTGTCTGAGCCATAAGTCTGAGCCATAGGTTAGTCAAATACTAACCTATCTTTGTTTTCAAACTTATTGCTATGTATATAATTTAATTATGTGTGTGCGTACGTGTTCATGTGTGCAAGGGTGAGGGTGTGTGTGTGTGTGTGTGTGTGTGTGCGTGCGCGTGCGCGCTCGCGCACACGCATGCACTTGCAAGTGGAACCAAAGGTCAACCTGAGGTGTATAACACATTTGTATAAACATCTAAATAGCTGTTGACTGTTGACTCTTCCGTGTTTTCTCTATCAAACATCACACAGTCTGGAGCAATGAGCTTTGCCTCATCTCTTCACTATGCCCTCCACATTTCACTTCCTGTATCTCATTACTAACCATGAGTTTGTGTACAGTGTGGAAATGAAGCAACCAAGTAATGAGACCTCAGGTGCTATCCGCTTTGTTTTTTTAAAACATAGTCTCTCAGCGTCCCAAGACTCCCTGATTCTATTAGGCTGGCTGCTCACTTCTGGGATACAAGCATGGACCCTCTACATTTGGCATGTTTATATGAGTTCTGGGGACTGAACTCAGGTCCCCATGCTTACAGGGCAGGGACTAAGCTGAAAGAGCTATCTCTCCAGCACCAATAATTTAGATTTTAAAAATCATTCCCTTAAAGTTATTTCTTTTTGGCTCTCCCTTAAATTGGGCCTGAGACTTGGGCCGGCCCTGAGATTGCCAGCTGGTTCTTCTGTCAGTCTTGCCTGAAACCAGCAGGGTCTTCCAGGTGAGCCCAGTTTATTAGGAGCTAGAGATGGTGTTGGCTTACGCTACAGGGTTACCCCGTGTATTTCCCTCCTTCATAACTCCACAATACACTTAAAGAGATAGTTTCAACATTTTATCTAGCCATCTTTGCTAGTCCCCAGAGACTCATCCAGTGTATTCATTCCATTGTGCCCAAGACATGGTGTTCTGAAATGTTGTTTACAATAAGACATAAATTGCTGAGCGGTCTGCTGAACTAGGCCAGTAACTGACAATTGGCCACTGGTTTACTTACTAATTCCATTGCAAGGGAATTCCATCGAGTATCCATCCCAGTGAACATTCCCAAGAGCAGAGCTGAGAGCTTGGCCTGCCATTGGGATGGCATCCACAGAGAAACTCATTGTAAACAATAGGCACTAAACATTGGAGTTGTTTGTCAAGAATTCTTTTTCATACTCCAGGTGCAATCCTATGGTAGTTCCCATAGTTGTCTGACTTACTTCTCACAGCCATCCTGTGAGGTCAAACCTCATCATCAAATCCCCCCCCTCCTCACCTTTTCTTCTTAGAAAAGAAAAATGGAGCATGAACTCAGTCATCTGTGGTCACACAGGTAGAGAGTGGAGGACCAGGCTTTGAACTCAGCTGGCATGCCTGCCACGCCCAAGCTTGGAGCCTCTTCTGCTGCATGAAGTGAGGTTGGTGAACGCCAGTCTAAGCCAATGATCAACAGAGGCCAGTCATGCTCACCAACTGTCAGGGCTCCCGCAGTGTCCCCTGTGGGTAGAATATATAAGAGTTAAATTATTTGTATCCTCAGCTAGCCACCAGCTATGCCTTAAACGTGTTGATTGATCTATGTAAAGCTTTTGACCGGAGCAAAACAACCTAATATGTGGTTTGCATTCAAAGCATATTGATGCCTCTTAGAGTACTTGGGATAATCTACACATTGACCAAATGTACATGGTTTTAAATTACTCCTTGCTGTCTTAATGGAAGCTGTTATCCATAGTACATTACCAAACGTGTTGATTCCCAAGTTTAAACTTGCAGACAATATGTAACAACATAGGGACAACTCCTCTGTTAGCTTTAAAATGATTTTGATGGGTTGTGCGAATGACATTCTGGAGTTCCAGAAAACTGGCTTCTTCTATCTTAGATTTAACAAATGTAAACAGTATATTTTGTTTGAATTTTATACAAAGATACTTGGCTTTTTATAAGAACTGATTTGTTTTTCCCTCCTCTGGCTTCTTTTAAAGGAAGTATTGATTAGAGATGTAAACCACTGTGAATAAAACTTTAGACTTTAAAAAAGTTGTATTTCCCCTTAAGATATGTGTAAATTTGCCATATTTTGAATGGATAATAAAACATTTTTGGCTTTTCCATTATTCTCCCCTTTGTGTGAACTTAACACCATCTTTGGCAACACTTTTACAGTCAATTTTCTTTGTTTAAAAATAAAATCAAAATTTAAATATATATTTCCTTTCAGTTTATAATGATATCAAGTGCCTGAGTAATGTGGCTTGAAGATGGCTGATCACTACTCAGACTCCCTGGGAAGCAGAAGACCATCATGCACAGAATTTATTAAGGAACCCTCTTAGGACCGAGCCACGAGGAAGAGAAGGGAGGAAGCATTGTTGGATAAAAGGCTGCGAAGCTGACTCAAGCAGGCCTCTGCTTGTCAAGGGGGTCTGGAGATAACTTCAGAACTGTTCCAGTCAGGCCAAGGCTGCAGTTTTATATTCGTCTCTCATCCACTTGGACAAGGGCCATACTGAAGGAGTGGGGAGACTTTGGACTGTGTATTTCTTTTTAGTTTATATGGTTCTAAAGGAAAGGTGAGAGCCACAGCCTGGCAGCTGTAGAGTGCTCTCGGGTCCTAGCAAGGACACGTTTCAATACCATACCCATGATATCGTCTACATGGTGGATGAACTTGATTTTGTGATACAGTCTTGTTCGCCTTGTATCTGTTTTTAGTTTGTTGAGATAAAGTCTCCCATAGTCCAGGATGGCTGGCCTTGAACTCTTGGTTCTCCTGCCTCTACCTCCCAAATGATCAGCTTACAGTCACAAACCAACACCAGCCGACTCCCTCCAGTATTTGGAGTACCTTTCATTTCTTTTCGAGGAGAACCCCCTCAATCCTTTCTTCCTCCCTCCCTCCCACCCTCCCCCTCTCTTTCTTCCTTCCTTCCTTTCTTTCTACCTTCCTTTCTCTCTCTGTGTGTTGCTCTGGTGTCACAGAACATGTGTGCATCAGAGGACAACTCCATGTAGCTGAATCTTTTTTTATGGTTTCCGGGGATTGGACTCAAGTCCTCTGGCATGTGTACCAAGTGTTTTATAGTGGCTCTCCCTCAACCATTCTACCCACCCATACCTACATTTTTACCCCCGTTATTTCTTGTGTAACAGGAGTTTCCACCTTGTCAGACTCTATTTACTGTTGCGGATCCTTCTCTAGCACAGCATCCTCTGGAGCTGCCTGTAACGTTGACAGCTCTCACTACTCAAGGGACCTGATGCCCGTGTAGTGATTTGGAAAGCATCAGGAAACACCTTCAATATACGGCTCGTATTTTGTTTGCATCTATGTTTTCCTCACTAAATGGGTTTTAACTAGATGATGAAAGCTTCAGACCATTTTACAGTGTAATAAGGAAGTAAATTATGACTCTGTGTGTGCATGTGTGTGTGTACATGTGTTTTCTTGCATTTTGGGACACATAAATTAAAGGCTCAAAAATATTATTAAATGATTAGTTTTCTAGTTAGTGCCTTAGACAGCAATGTGATTGGGTGTGGGCAAAGGTAATTGTATTTCCTGTTTTAGATTTATTTTTCTGTTTCTTCCAATGCCACCAATGACTCATCTATCAGACATTTATTGAATGCCACTATGTATGTTTCAGACATCTTCTCCCTCCTTCCCCCTCTCTCTCTGTCTCTTTCTCTCTCTCTCTCTCTCTCTCTCTCTCTCTCTCTCTCTCTCTCTCTCTCCTTCCCCTCTCCCCCCTCACTCCCCCTTCTACTCCTCTCTCCTTTTCTTCGTTCTTTGGACAAGATCTTATACTGTAGCTCAGAATGGCCTGGAACTCATGGGAATTCATCCAACCAAGCCTACTGAATGCTTGTGCCACCAAATTTAGAGCTGGGTACCACTTTATACAAGGAAGGCATGGTAGAAAACTTTATCATGATGTCCCAGCTAATGTGAGAGATAAATCATGCATCCACATCTCAAATGAGATGACAGAAAGAAGCTACCTGAAAGCCAGGGTAAGGAGACATTGTCTTCAGAGAAAATCGACTCAGCATGATGAGAAAAAGACAAGAAAAAAGTCCTTTAATTCAAGAGGTAGAAAGAACTCTGTATGTTTTAAAAATAGACGCCAGAGGGAGGGATTGAACAGTAGTAATTTGTTTGGGATGGGGGAGGGGGTGGGTGGCTTTGGTGGTTTGAACAAGATTGGCTCCTATAGCTGAAGGATTTGTAGCCACATAGGACAAACAACAATATGAACCAACCAGAACTCCCAGAGCTCCCAGGGACTAAACCACCAACCAAAGAGCACACATGGAGGGACTCATGGCTCCAGTCGCATATGTAGCAGAGGATAGCCTTGTCGGTCATCAATGGGAGGAGAGGCCCTTGGTCCTGTGAAGGCTCAATGCCCCAGTGTAGGGGAATGCCAGGACAGGGAAGTGGGAGTGGGTGGGTTGGTAAGCAGAGGGAAAGGAGATGGGAGAGGGGGTTTTTGGGGGGGAAACCAGGAGAGGGGAGAACATTTGAAATGTAAATAAATAAAATATCTAATTAAAAATTAGAAAGGAAAGTCCTGAACCATGAGAAAAAAAAGAGAGAGAATGACTCCTATAGGCTCCTCTGTTTTCGTGCTTAGTCTCCAGGTGGTAGCTGTTTGGGAAGAATTAGGAGGTGTGGCTTGGTTGGAGGAGGTGTGTCATTGGGAACGTGCCTTGAGATTCCAAAGCCCACACAGATTCACTGTCTCTCTCTGCCTTCTACCTACACATCAGAATGTAAAGCTCTCAGCTATGGCTCTAGCCCATGCTTTCTATGCTTCTCACCAGGGGGATAAGGGACTAACCCTCTGAGACCATAGGCCAGCCCCCGGGGCCTTTCTCTTATAAGAGTCCCTTGGTAATGGTGTCTCTTCGCTGTAACAGAACAGTGACTAAAACAGGGGCAAAGACTGGGATGTAGATGTTGAGGCCACTCGTGAAGGAAATGAGTCTCAGCCATCAAGAGACAGTGAAAGCTTGCTTTGTCATTTGCTGGCTTGTTTGAAGTAGAGAATAATGGGAGACTTACCTCGTTAGATTGTGAGTAGCCTAACATCTACTTAAGATCTAGTTAGGCAAAGTAAAAGGCTTTGCTTTCAGGACCTCCCCCCACTCCCTTACTTTCATCCTTTAAACATGTGGAGGGATCTCCAAGAGTTCATTTGGCTGGCGTGAGGCTTGGAGTGCCACATTCTCATCAAGGCCACAGCAGCCCCATGGATGGTCTTGTATGTTCACTTGGAAAACCAAGTTGGAAAGCCCTGGATATCACTAGCCAGGCTGTGTGGGCTTGAATTGTCACTTCATTGTAGACCAGTGGTTCTCAACTTCCTAGTACTGTGACTCTTTAATACAGATTCTCATATGTGGTAGCTCCAATCATAAAATTATTTTGTTGCAACTTCATAGTTACTATCATGATAATGTAAATATCTGATATGCAGGATATCTGATATACAACTCCCAAAAGGGTCACTACTTAAGGTTGAGAACCACTGATTTGTACTTTTGTAATTTTTGCTACGTTATTTAATGTATTACCCCCAGCCTTTCATCTGTTGATAAGGGTGCTCATAGAGAGTTCCTGTGATAATTAAAGGAGACACGCTGAGTTAAGAAGTCATCGCAGAATACAGCCAGAAAAATGTTAATATTTGTTCTTGTTGCAAACATAGACAAGTTGACTCTCTAAGTCAAGGTCCGAGACAACTTGTAAATGACTTCTAGAATTTATCATGTGAATTGGAAGGGAAAAAAGGCCCTTTCCCATGACATAGGTCTAGTCAAAGAAAATTTATAAAGAATGAAATGTATTTGCAAATAAAAACTACTAGGTAAAATGACTGTTGACTCTTTTCCAGAGTGTGCTAGATGCTCAGCGATCAGAAACTTGCCTGCAGGGGGGAATTCTAGATCTTGTAGTGTAATCACTTTGTCATACGACACCCAGAAGGCCTTCCTAGGATTGTGTGTTTGGTCTTCATATTTAATGTATGGCTGTCTCCTTGCAGACAAAAGTCATAGAAAGCTTTAACAGTGGAACACAATCTTTCGGCATTGTGACATGCTGTCACCATGTCCACATGTGTTGGATTATGTTCATAGCTATTATGGAACACATGCGTCCCAATGATATGCTGGAATATATGAGGCCCACAGACATGCCGGAACACATGAGGCCCATGGATGTACTAGCCTTTTCACAAAGCCATAAGACTTTGATGATTATGAAAAGCTACTTTTATTCGAGATCCCTCATTACTTGTTGTGGATCAAAATGTGTTTCCCAAAACTCCATGTGGGATTTCTGACCCCTAGGAATATGTCCTTATTGGGAAATAGAGTCCCCCATATGTTATCAAGTTGATGTGACGTCGTCAGGGTGGACCTTTATGGACATGGCTAGTGTCTTCATAAGATGATGTGATAACATACAAGATGAACGACAGCCGACAACAGAGGCAGAGACAGCAGTGGTGGCCCTGCAAGCTGATGATGGCAAGGATTGGCCATCAGAAGCTGAAAGAATCCAAGAAGGATTTCGGCCAGAGTCTAGAGAGCACAGTCCTGTAGACATGTTCAGAATGGCTAGAAAACAAATGTCTGCCATCAGGAACCCGCTTCTCTGTGGGCTCTCGTCATGGCCACTAGAGGGGTGGAGCATGAGTCTTTTCATCTCTCTGCTATATTTTAGAAGGTATTTTATATTTCCTTTTCCTGCTACTGTGTTATTTACTTTCCTTGATTCTGTAACCAAGTGCCTGTCAGCGTGAGGGATTCATTTCTGCTTGTAGCTTAAGGAGACACCGTGAGACAGAAATGTGAGGTGGCTGGTCACATGACATCTGCAGTCAGGAAGCACAAGCTCTCGGGGTGGAGCGGGGCTGTGCTAGGAAGCATCGAGGTCTTGTGACCCCTCTCCTCTATCCAGCCCCTCACCTCAAGGCACACTTCTGGCTGAAACACTAAGGGTTTAAACATGAGGGTCTTTGGAGAATAGTCTACATTTAGTCTCCATGTACTTGATAAGGGTCAAAACGCATCTTGAAATCTTCACTCCTGTGACTACGTCACGTCTATACTGGAAAACAGTCTCGCAGATATGAGCAAGGTAATACGAAGTCCTTCATGTGGTCCTTCATTCAGTATCAGTGGTATCCTTATAAGGTAACCTGAATCTACAGAGAAGGAGAACGTCATAAGATGCCAGAGGCAGAGGCTGGAGCAGGGTGGCCTCAAAGGATGCCAGTGATCAGCAGCCTCTATTAGAAACTGAACCATCCAGAGGATTTTACCCAAAGCTTTTGGATAGCAGAGACTGGGACTTTATGCCCCTGACCCCTAAACTGCTAAGACCTGCCTAGTCTGGGCTCACTGAGGATTTGCTGAATTGAAGTAATTGGAGGATTCCACATAAAGAATGAGGCTCATTATTGTCATGATAAATCTATCATTCTATTTCCTCTGTCCTTGAGGAAATAGAAGAGGCGTCATTGTCAATGAATATTTGGGTAGAACAGGGAGGTAGGTAATCACCCTGGGAGCCAAGCACTCGTTTGCATACCATCTTAGGGGGAGTGGCCGGCCTGCAGCAAGCAGTTTTCCATATCAAGGCCTACTCCACAAGGCCAGTGCGTAGTCTTGGATTTAGACCTTGTTATGTCTTAGTGAAATAGACTGAATTATGAAGGTTCAAATTATGGGTAAAGAAGACTGATGCTCAGAACTTGTTGGAATGAAGGCTTGAGAGTTAAACTTGGGTAGAAATTCAGCTCTTAGCCACTGTCTTAGTCAGGATTTCTATTCCTGCACAAACATCATGACCAAGAAGCAAGTTGGGGAGGAAAGGGTTTCCCCAGCTTACACTTCCACATGGCTGTTGATCACCAGAGGAAGTCAGGACTGGAACTCAAGTAAGTCAGGAAGCAGGAGCTGATGCAGAGGCCATGGAAGGATGTTCCTTACTGGCTTGCTTCCTCTGCTTTGCTCAGATTGCTTTCTTATAGAACCCAAGACTTCCAGCCCAGGGATGGCACCACCCAAAAGGGGCCTTTCCCCTTTGATCACTAATTGAGAAAATGTCTTACAGCTGGGTCTCATGGAGGCACTTCCTCACCTGAAGTTCACTTCTCTGTGATAACTGCAGCCTGTGTCAAGTTGACACAAAACCAGCCAGGACAGCTACTAAACTGATCTTTCCTTTCTGTGGATTAAAAAAGCTTATCGTTACAGATGATTAATGTTTGGATCACATTTCATATAAATATGTCAGAGTCCTAGATATGCACTTATTATGTGCTTTGTTTGGTACATCTGCACAAACCTAATCAGTTGATCTGGACACAGCTAGAGCTCTGGGCTAGCATTCTTTAAACTGTCAAGCTACTTTGGATACATACATTTTCTACCTTTGTAAGTCCACGAATTTCATATTTCAATGCATGCATGGGTTTCCATCTCTCAATTTGATGGCTCAGTGGAGGCCAGGGAAGGGGCGTGGCAAACACAGCACTTGGCTTGTGTGCTTATAAGATTCCTTTAGTAACGGAAGATTTTCTAGCTGAAGAGAAGGACTGACCCCATTTCAATTGTTCTGGCCTGCAGACAAGAACCAATCTGACTGTTTTTTGCTTATATAAGCCAAAGGCCTGGACAGACCCACTGTAAAGTCAGGACACAAAGGCAAACAAGAGCGATATCCAACTTTTCAG
The DNA here is from genome assembly GCA_019843815.1 of Montemys delectorum. Lineage (NCBI taxonomy): Eukaryota > Metazoa > Chordata > Mammalia > Rodentia > Muridae > Montemys > Montemys delectorum. Next base: position 2,488 of record JADRCD010061113.1, on the reverse strand, counting down.
CCTCTCTGGACAGAATTGGATTTTAGTGGAATGCCTTCCATGTGTGACCTTTTGTGACCTTTATACAGAAATTTATTCTCTCTGGCTATGTTCCCCAGCCTTTCAAATTCCATCTTCTCAGGGACTATGAAGTCTGGCTACTCCATGACTCCATGAAGCACCATCATTGGGCTAAATTCAATGGATTTCATTTTGCTTTATTTTAGCAGAAACATATGGAACTTGACAAAAGCTAAACAAAGCTGGGATACCCTGGAGAGAAGGCACTTCTGGTCCTAATAAAGAATTAAGCTCTGTCCTGAATCTCTAATAGTACCTTGTAGTTTATAACTACAAAGTATTTCTTACAGTGTATTATTATGACAGTGAAGAAAATCCATTTATTTGAAGTAAAAAATTTTTTTTAAAAAATTAACATTTCGCTTTAAAGCTATATAAATTCTGTACTTAGAATATGAAAGTGTAGCTTGAAGAACGGCATAAAGCAAGCTCATTCCAACATGGCTTGGGAATTAGGATGAGCCAAACGTGAAGTCCCAGTCTGTAAAAGGGTTGCCTAATTTTTATGAGGTTTTGCTTTTCCTCTACTAGTGAGTACAAGGCATAGTTTGTAAAGCTAGAAACGGCATAGAATGCATGTGAGCCGCACCAGTCACGGTTCTACCCTATTTCATGAGAACAGCTCAGTGTGGAGTATCCGGAATGACCTTACTAAAACTAAGCCAACCGGCACATGTGATGTCCCAGAAAGGCACCCCCGCTTGGCAGGCAGTTATTAAAGGAATTGAAACAAAAGAGGAAACTGAAGTGCTGGCTGGCCAGGCATATAAGATGTGCCAGGCACAGGTGCTGGGTGGAGTTAGGAATCTTACCTGGAAGGGCAGACATGGGAAAGCACTGTTGATCTAGAATCACAGTACAGGACTGTGTGCACTTGCTGTGCTCCGAGTTAGGAATCTCTGCAGCAGCTGGAATCGCTTGTCAGTTATTGGCAACTCTCTCCATCGATGCAGGGCGGACTTGATGGAAATTTACACAGACTATTTAATGTGGAGTTTTGAGCCTGTACCTCCAGCCCTGCCACTCATCTCCCCTGCCTCCTCCACGAAGGAACAGAGGGAAGCCATTATCAATTCATTCTTTGTGGATCATATTTATTCAGAATGACTCAAGTTATTTTTATGGAGAGGGAAGGCTTCAACAGCAATAGTTACTCGATTTCTCAGACACTTGGATACTTGAAGTGGGGTGATTATTTTTTAGGGAGTCAGCATGTTGAATATTTCTGACGTTTTAAAAACATCAGTATGTTGAATATTATTTCAGTTTGCATGGCTGCCCCTAATTCTATTGTGTTGAAAAAAAAAACCCTTTGATTAAAGGACAGAGAACGTGTTACTGGTTCTGAAATACCATTTTTAGATGACATAGTCCAAAACTGAAATAATATATTTGACAGAGAACTCTACAAGACAACTGATATTTTACCTAAGTAATTTTATGCTAAAGGATATTAGGTATGCTGCTTTCGGATCCTCTTGGGTTTGAGATCCAAGTGTTTTTAACCTTAATTTTTATTATTTATATGTATGGGTGACCTATCTACATGTATTTTCTGTGCATCATAGGCATGCAGTGCCTGTGGTGACCAGGAGGGTGTCAGATTCCCTGGAACTGAATCTACAGAGAGTTGTGAACCACCATGTAGGTCCTGAGCCACCATATAGTTCCAGGGAATTGAACCCTGGTCTTCTCTCTCAACTCTCCAGCCCTTGAGATTCAGTCTTAAGAGCACACTCTAGCTAGAATGCGTCTTGTGATCACAAAGAGTCCCAAATTCCCTTCCGACCTGTTCTGTTCATAGTCTATACAGCCAGGCCTTTTGTATCCGACAGATTCACTGTTCTGTCCCCTTCAACAGCTAGCCATCACATTGACCACTTAAGCTCCTTCTAGAAGTCTGTATCACAGGCTAATGTCCCCTCCCCCCTCTCCTCTCTCCTTCCCTCTCTTCCTCTTTTCCCCTCCCTCCCTCCCTTCTCTCTCTCTCCTCTCTCCTTCCCCCACTTCTCTGTCTCTGTCTCTCTGTCTCTCTCCCTCATGAAACTCACATTCTTGACCCTGGTCCCCACTTACTTACTGACACGCATGCTTCCTCATGATCAGTCACAACCACAGCACAAAGACTTGGATGGCGGGATGCACTGTTGCTAACTTTAAGCTGAAGGCATTGTCCAAGTGATCACTTTATTTTTCTTGTTTAAAGCCAAATCTAGGGCTGGAAAGGTGGTTCAGTGGATACCTGTGCTTGCTGGCAAGCCTGATGACATGGGTTCAATCTCTAGGGCCCACAGGTGAGGATAGAGTCAACTCTCCCAAGCTGTCCTACCTCCAAATGTACGCAGTGGCATGTGCCACGCCGAACAAAAGTGTAAAAGAAAAAGCCAACCCCAAAGCTAAATCAAATCAGTCAGTCAGTCAATCAATC
>JADRCD010061109.1:0-13614 GCA_019843815.1 Montemys delectorum | reverse complement strand
TTTTTTTTTTTTTTTAATTTTTTTTATTTTTTTTATTTTTTTTTGTTTTTTTGGGACAGAGTTTCTCTGTGTAGCCCTGGTTGTCCTGGAACCCACTCTGTAGACCAGGCTGGCCTCAAACTCAGAAATCCGTCCACCTCTGCCTCCCAAGTGCTGAGACTAGAGGCGTGCACCACCACGCCCAGCATTGGGTATTTATTTTTAAGAAAGAATAAAATTTATATTTGGATACTACAAGTAAATGAATTGGCAAATGTTGGAGCAATATAGAAGTATGGTTTTATCCTTAAGCAAGATGTGCAGTTACTTTATGTCTCTTTGGGATTTCAAGACGTGATGTTGCAGGGTATTGCCATGTTCCTCTGGTAAAGCCCATTCCCATCTAGAGTGCGGGATGTCTGTCTCTGCAGACATTACAGATGACTTTGTCTGGGTAGGAAAAACAAAGTTATAGACAAGAACCTGAGGGTTCTTAATGTATAATAGGCAAAATGACCTGGATCAGCCTAAATTATATGTCAGTTTTCTTCTCCCTTAAAAGAAGTATGCGCACTGAAAAAGAGCTGTGCTATGGAAACAGATTTCCCAAGCAGAGAATGGTGAGCAAATCGTTTGCTGAGTGGATAATGGTGAAAAATTACACAGGGCCTCTATTTTCTAATCTGTATAATGGTGATAACTATTGCTTTCATCTAATCAAATGCTGTGAAGAGAAGATGAGTTCAACTGTGCCAAGCATGTAAGGTGTACCTAGAATATTGTAGGCACTTTGAAGCTTAATTATGATCCTTTTAAAGCATCACCACTAATGCTCTCTCACTTGAGCTTGTCTTGCTTAAGATAATATGATGGTAGGGTAATCTCAGCACGTTTGTCCTCTATTGCGCCACCAGCAGGAACCTGACTTTGCAATGAACAAGATGTTAACCTCTGAAGGATGAACTGTTATCATTCACATATATTTTCTTTTAAGTCTTGCAAATGTTATATCTTCAAGTTGGGCTGGGAACTACATTATACTAAAGAAGTGACTGTCATAACTGCCATAGGGGATTAAAACCGAGAGCACCGTAATGTTGACATTATTCTAAAAAAAAATGTGCTTCTAATGTCCTATCAAATTTCCTCACCGAAAACACAGTTAACCAGAATATAATATCACACGAAGTTGACATTAAAAAGTACTTAGCATCCATGTTCTTATTTGGCTGAAAGAAACCAAAGCAAGAGCGTTATGCAACCATTTACGGACTAAATATTCCACAACCTTCACCAATTAGACACCATAGTTAAATTCAAATTAAACTTGGCAGGTTTACACTCTTCATCTACCTTTGGTGCTGTGTGAATCACTAACAAAGTATTTAACTCCGCCCTTTTCCTCTTGGAATTTATCTTTTCGTAAGGGAGACAATTATCATAATTGAAATGATCAGACCAACATAAGGAGCAATAACAGTAATTGCATACAATTAAGTGTCTAAATATAAGGTGCAGCCAATAGAGTATATGATTATATAGAGGAAGTCTATTTTCCAATATTGAGATTCACTACTAGAAGGTAAAACTTTAAATGGGCCATTGAAAGTAGGTGGGGTGTTGAACAGCTACCAGGTACCTAAAAGCAGGGGAACAGTAGTGTTAAACCCTCATTTCCTCTGTCCTCCTTTTATAGTGAGAATAAAGTGGGTAACTGTGGGGCAGTGGTCTGTCTGTTCAGGCATCCTAGGCCCAGTCCAGTAATAGGCCTAGAACCCTGGAGCCCCAGTGTTCAGTTTCTGCCTGCAAGGGGCAGAAGGAGTTCGGCTATAACTCCTGGGTCTTTTGCTCCTGTTTCAGTCTCAACCCCTCACAGCAGCCCCCGCAGGAGATGTGTACTCTGTCAGGTAGACAATGCCACAAGCTCTCAGCATTCCAGCTGGACCCTACCCCCAGTCATCTGACCACAGCCAGGCATGGCCGATCCCACAGACAGCCATGCCTCACACAATATAAGGGGCAGTTTGCCCCCTCTCCTCTGTCTTGCCTTTTTGCCTTCTTCCTCACTCTCTTGCCCTCTTTCCTCTCTTGTCTTGCTCCCTTCTCTCTTGCTCTTTGTTCTCTCTCTTGCATTCTTGCTCTCTTGCTTCCTTTTTTTCTTTCTCTCTCTCTCTCGCCTTCTCTTCTCCTCTCCTTACTCTCCTTTCTTTCCCTCTAAATGACCGGCCTATTTTCTCTTTCCTATAATAAAATATATAGGAAATTATGCATTGCCTCCTTTTAACTAACTAACTCGCCATGGCCATGCAGCCATAGGCATCAGCAGCAGCAGAGAGATCCAGGCCTCAGCAGAGAGAAACACACAGGCCCACAGGTTGCTAGCATGTAATTAAGTTTTAGGATTTAAAGATGCATGCCCACTTCATTTTATAAAACAAACAAACATCTGAAAATGGCTAGAAAAATTATTTTTTTCAAAAAAGTTATTAGATTTCAATAATTTTAGGAAGCTTTCTCTAAATACAAAGTCTTTTTGTGCTTATGAAATATATTTGTCTTTGTTTTTTAGATCATTTAATATATCTAATATTTCATTGTTTTTGTTGGTTTGTTTGTTCTCAGTACATCCCAACTGCAGTTTCCTTCCCCCCATTCCTTTCATTCCTCCACCCTATCCCAACTCTCCTCTCCCACAGATCCACTTTTGCTCCATTTCCCTAGTTGGTCCAAAATTTTGGAGTCATTATAAGTTGTTTAAGTTTTTATAAGAATTATGATTTTTCTCTGTTCCCTGTTGACAACGTTTGTGTATAGCCTACGTCTCAGAGTCACCTTGTCCATTGGGATGATGGCAATCTTTGTGGTTAGCTTTTCTCTCTGCTTTCTCTCTTCAAATGACAGCAGCACAACCTTTGGCTTCATTTATTCTAAAATATTTAAATCAAGTTATAAGACTAATGTATTAAAAATGAGAAAGAAACTCAAACCAGATTCCTCTGGCTGCTGTGATTTATTAGTTCAATTGGTCTTTGTCTGTGGCTAGTTAGCCCAGTGGGTTAGAACACAGTGCTAATGATGCCAAGATCAAGGGTTTAATCCTCCCTGGCTTACTTAGCCTTGTTCCATTCCACAGGCAGAACCAGGTTCATACCCAGCCCAAGCTGCATCTGGACACATTCCACTTGTCCGAGGTAGACATCAAGACTGTCAGTGTATTCACTGAGATTTGTCTTTATTAACAAAGGAACAAGCAACACACTAAAGGTGGACATGTAATTAAAGATTTATTACATAGCTAAAAATTACTTTTTTTTTTTTTAACTCACTGGTAAGTTTTATTCACATGTACATTTTTGACTGCACACGGAAAGATGAAGGCATCCAAATGTTTATTAGATGGAGTTGAGATTTTTAAATGTGTTGAGGTTTGGTCTGTTGCTATGTATTGCGATGCTAAATACTGTCCCCCAAGATCTGGTTGCCGCAGGTATGATAAAGCCCCCCCCATACAGCAAATGAGGCTATGTAGATTTGCTTCTTAGTTTAAAACTATTGGTTAAATAGAGATGCCAACAACCTCTAGCTGGGCAGAAGAGAGGTAGGTCGGGCTTCATTTGCCAAGAGAGCAGAGCAGAGCAGGGGTGAAAAGAGGAGAAGATGCCTTGGGGTAGATGAATACTGAGACCATGGCCACAAGGGCTGACCAGTTGTAGTAAGAGTGGCCCAAGCAGAACGTGTCAAGGTATATCAGTGTGTTATTGACAGGAGAGTAGACAAAATAGCATTGATATCTGCCCACCTTCCATGCTTTAAGGCTTATTATAAATATAATTATTTGGGGACTGAATTATCAAAGGTAGGAAAGAAACTCTCAATGAATATTTACCATATGTAATGGCTCTTCTTGGTTGTCAACTTGACTATATCTGGAATGAACTACAGTCTAGAATTACTAGGCTCACCTGTGATCCAGACCTCGAGGCTGGGAAATAGAAGTTACTGACTTGAATCTTAGCATGGAGATCTTAAGGTATAGTGGCTATGAATCCCAGAAGACTAAGGCAAGGAGATCTCTGAGTTTAAGGTCAGTGTCTTAGTCAGGGTTTCTATTCCTGCACAAACATCATGACCAAGAAGCAAGTTGGGGAGGAAAGGGTTTATTTAACTTATTTCTAAGTGGCTGTTGATCACCAGAGGAAGTCAGGAGTGGAACTCAAGCAGGTCAGGAGGCAGGAGCTGATGCAGAGGCCATGGAGAGATGTTCCTTACTGGCTTGCTTCCTCCTGGCTTTCTCAGTCTGCTCTCTTATAGAATCCAAGACTTCCAGCCCAGTGATGGCACCACTCACAAGGGGCCTACCCACCTTGATCACTAATTGAGAAAATGCCCCACAGCTGGGTCTCATGGAGGCATTTCTCCAACTGAAGCTCCCTTCTCTGTGATAACTGCAGCCTGTGTCAAGTTGACACACAAAACCAGCCAGTACAGTCAGCCTGGGACAAAACAACTCCCAGATCCAGGCATGACAGTACACATCATTAATCTGGGCCACACCTTCTTCTGGAGACCCATATAAGGACATTGGAAGAAGGAAAATTCGACTCTTCTTTGCTGGCTTGCATTTACTTGAATGCAACAGTAACACATCTGTTGAATCTACTAGCCTTGTGAGACTGAGCACTTACTAGATCCTTGAACCTCCCATTCACAGCTGATCATTGTTGGGGTGTTGGACTACAGACTGTAATTTGTCATCATAACAAATTCCCATACTGTCCTTTATAGAGACTATCTATAAATTCTGTTACTCTAGAGAAGCCTGACTGATACATTATAACATAAATGTATTTCAGTTGTATAATTATTCAACCAGGTTAATCCACATAGTCATCCTCTTACTCTTTGCTTGCCTTAGTACTGTCTTGATATTCTTTTACCTTAGATAATAGAATCTTCTGATATTAAATGGGAGATTTAATAACAGGTTTAATAATAGAAGATATAAATAAATATATTCACAATTAACAGAAATGATAATTTATGTTTTATGAAGATGCTTCAGTCATATAGAGGTACGAAGGAAGGATGGGAATAAGCCTTGGCTGAGCATCCAAAATGAGTTAGTGACAGGGTGAAGTGTTACTAATTGCTATGTGCTTCTTTTGGAACAGTCAGAAATATTTAAAGTCTAACTTTTCAATGATCAAACTCAACAATAAAGATTACAAGCATCTTTAGGAAATATATGTTAATTAAATGTGCAAATTATGAAATTATGCCATGTTTACAAGAGAAAGGCATAATGTGAGAAGGCCAAAGGGGAAATATTTAATGAAGATGAAATTCAATTTTACCATGGGACTTCAAGTAGGAACTGCTACCTGTACTGCAAGGTTTAGAGCCTTTCAAAAGCAGTCAATAAGAAGAAGAAATGTCCACGTACTGAAACCATCAGGTAAAATGTAACAGCTGATACAGGATACAAATCCAATCTGTTAAAGAAACACTATCTTATAAAGGATGAAATATATTACAGGTTGAAATATTAACTCTTACTAGGAAGGAGATGCCAGAATAATGCAGAGCATAGCAGCAGAGCAGATATGGGCCATTCTTATTCTTTATTCGACACCCTGGGATGTCCTTCAAATCTCTGCTCTGTGTGCTCAGCTTACGGATTTTCAACTCAGAACTCTCTAAAAGAATTGAAAATTACCTCTAAAAATAGGGTTACCTTCCCTTGAGTAGACCTTAGTCTAGATTCTGTATATTCAAAACTTTGTAAGGTAGACTTGTGATGGGGAAATAGTCTAATATTTTGATGTTCAAACTCAGTTGGAGCCCACTCTATGAGTTTTGTTAGCATTGTGTATTAGTCCACACTGAGGCTCTAGTAGTTTTACTGTGACCGAAATGACAATAAATTCTATTTTTAATAGAGTTAAAATCTATGGATTGGTAACTATCAAAGAGAGTGAAATGAAGGATTTGAATCTACCATTCCTTAGTCTGGATTCCCCTTTGGCCTTCTTACATTATGTCTTGATCTTGTAAATATGGTGTAATTTCATAATTCACACATTTAATTAACATATATTTCCTAAACATAAACAGGTACTTCATCTGGTAATCAACCCAACGAAAGACATTCTTTTCAATATTAGATGTTACTTCATATGCTGTACTTGTGGGAATACACTAAATGTATTTTCAGTTTACTTCCAGAAAGTGAAGAAAATTTCAATGTTGACTTCAAATAAATACACAATAAGCTCCCAAAATAAAATAGTGATTTGCAAAAGAAATTAAAATTGTAATTTATAGTATATATGACTTTATGACTTCATTTACTTTATTAATTTCTGAGACCATATAAAATGCATTCTTACAAGTCATCAACTATGAGGAACATTTTGGACTTGAGGCATTATCTAAGTTATTTGAGTGGGAAAATGGTTTAAAGATGACAGAAGTCTATGGCCACACCACCCTGAACATGCCCGATCTCGTCTGATCTCAGAAGCTAAGCAGAGTCGGGCCTGGTTAGTACTTGAATGGGAGACTGCCTGGGAATACTGGGTGCTGGAGGCTTAAAAAATAAAAAGAAAGATGACAGAAATCTCTTAAGAATATAGAGTAAGATGAGAAAAGATCAAATACTAAAAATTCTATGTTTAAAGTTTAAATACACGAAAAATTTATTGGAAACTGAGGAAGACTAAAAAACATGTCAGACAACAGAATAAGGCAAGAAAATGTCATGGAAATACATCAGTGGAAGATAAATTTGAAGAGAGATTACCCCTTGATATGAATATTTGCGAAGTAGCCATTTAGATAAGGTTCAAGCAGTGAACTTTGTGTTTACATGTCCATTACTGGGCACATTACACACTTGCTAGTGAGATGGTGTCGAAAAATAAATGGAAAGGGTGAAAGTGAACAAAACTGAATTTGAAGAGTAAGAGAAAGGTGAAGAGGACAGAGCCAATCCTTGCACAAGGACAGAAAGAAATGAATGAAGTGTGTCAGTTGCTAGACACTGCTGGTCTATTAAAAAGGTCACTTGAGGCATATGGGATGAAAGATAATGGAATAGCCTAACTGCTTTACATGTGAATTTTTTGTCTCTCTGCCATTGTCTTGAATTAGGCAACGGCAGTACCTCTAAGCTTTAGAGTTCTCCTTACTAGTTTTTCTTATTGTGCCCACCCATGGCTATCACTATATTGGGATTTTCTATGACCCTATATGAATGACACAGAGGCTTAATATTTTAAAGCTTAGGCCTTTTGCCAGGCAGTCCCCTGACTGTTCTGATCTGACTAATCCTGGCACTATGTCCCACCATGTGGCTAGGTCTACCTTTCTGCTCCTCTCTGGTCTGTCCCTTCACCTTCATGTCTTCTGGTTGAGTCTCATAAGCAACCCTTTCTTTTTGTCCACTGCACTGTTCTCATGAGAGTTGGATGTAGCATCTCATGACTCATTTTGTCAAATCATTCTCTGACTTGTCACTTTGTCTGCCCTTCAGTTAGAAGTCACTTTCAAACATGCTGCTTCCTTTTACAAACTAACCTTATCTACATTGTTCTGTGTTAAAAGTTTGCACTGCTGGTCTATCTGCATTCTAGTTACAGGGATTAAAGGTGTGTCTATATTACAGCCGGAGGGAATGGAGATGTGCACTAGGGGCATTGTCTGTATTCCTGCCAGATCACACGGACCTAGAAGGTCTTTGGATGTGATCCCTAGCCAGAGAAGCCATGTTGCTGGATTAAAATTACTTTACACCTCCTCCCTTTCCAACTAAGCTAAAACTTGCGTACAGTGTAACCACTACGACAGAAACAATTATCAGTTCTACAAACTCAACAGTCCAAACGTCCTTATGAAGATCCATCAGCCATTTTTGTAATTATCCTCCATAATTGCAGTTCTTTAGCAAATGTCCAGTCCTGCATCAGCGTTCTTCAGCTTGCCGGTATGATGAATGGCCTGTACTTTTTCAGCCAGTTTTGGAGTTGTTCCCATTAAGGGGGATTAGCAATCCTTGTTGTCCACATTGCTGCCCTTTATCTCTTCCTTCCTTGAGTTGGGTCGTTCATGTAGAAGCTTCTCTTATTCAGATCAGACCTTTATCAGTTTTGATGGAACCCACATTGTTTCATCACTTATGGAAATATAGACAAAATCTCTTCCCCAAAATAACACATTCCCTGACTCGAATTCTAATGTTAAAACATTTTTAAAGTATAAAGATTGATTTAATTCAGGTGTGTGTGTGTGTGTGTGTGTGTGTGTGTGTGTGTTTCCCTATAATCCAGTGTCTTCAGGCTACTCTTATTCACTCTTTCTATTTATCAAGGTACAGTTAGCTCTTTATGAATTCACAGATAAACAAGACTCTTAGGCACTTGTATTTCATGTCCGGCCTTCTCATCCACTTAAGTGATCCACTTAAACACAGAAACAATCAAGCCATATTATATAAGATGTCAGTATACAGTATCTCCAGCATCTAGTGTAGTTTTCTCTAGTTGTTCTATAGATTGCTGACAGGAAATGCCGGGTTCATGTTATCTGATGCTAGGGTAGGAATGAACTCCTTTAAGGGATTTCCTGTGGGTCAGGGATTACTTCCCATATCTTTTGCTGATCTTCATTCATTAGTCCAAGGCCTACCCTTATTACAACTTCTACAAATCCTGTAAGGCTGAGATCCTCTAGAGAAATCTCTAGGAATGCCTTGTCTACAATCCCTTTGCAAAGGACCTCATCTCCCACAGTCAAAACCACAGACATTTTGATATCTAGCATTATTGACATTGCTTGTCTAATTACATAGTGATCACTATGGTGAATCTCAGCAGTTGTTTTAATCTACTTCTCCACCGGTACTGATTGTGCTTTAACTGTCTAAGAATTTTTTTTATAGTCTGAATTTGTGTTTTCAAAGCCTAAAGTTTCAACTAATACCTGTTTAGTATCCGATCTGATATTGCCCTGTTTGCAGATGTTAATCCTGTAAGAAGTTGCCTGGCGGTGGTGGCGCACGCCTTTAATCCCAGCATGTGGGAGGCAGAGGCAGGTGGATTTGTGAGTTCAAGGCCAACCTAGTCTACAAAGTGAGTTCCAGGACAGCTAAGGCTATACAGAGAAACCCTGTCTCGGAAAGACAAACAAAACAAAACAAAACAAAACAAAAAATAAATAAAAATAAAGACATCAATAAAATTCTGTCTGGGCTCTGCACAATCTTTATGAAGGAAGGACTTAGACCTTGTTCCCTGTTCTTCTACCTTTTCCCTGGCTTTAAAAGCTTCTAAAGTACATTATATAATAATAGAGTCATCAAAAATGCATCTTAAATCAGCAAATTGACCTTCACCTAACAATATTTTTCATGATATTAATGCCTTTATACCTGTTAATATTTTCCATAATTGCTGCTTCTTCTGCCAATCATGTCAGCCATTGTAATTAAGTGCCAGCTTCCAAGTATACCTGCTGCTAATTCTTTTCGGTTTGGGTTTGGGGGGGGGGGATAATCCTGTTTTGAGCAGCCCAGATATTTAACACCTGTATCACATAAGATGAACGAACTCCGTAAGTCACTATTGATGATTTAAAATGTTTAAGATCTTGTATTTTAACAGGCTTCTAGACTAGCTGTTCATTTTTGAATTCTTATCATTTCCTGGCATTTGTTCCTGGGTAACTAGGAAAGGCAGTGGGGGGTGGGTGCCTGTCTTTAGCGTCATTAAGAGGTAGCACTGTAGACTCAATGGGCTGTGTCTCTTTGATTCTTAACTTCATTGGGTATCATTGGTTCACAATTGAATGTTTTCTGTTCTCTTTACTTTCTTTGTCTTTTGTCTTTCAAGCCTCTGTACTCTCATAACACGATTTTCTTATTGTACAACTATTTTTTTTTCAACTCTTTTTGAGAAGAAGTATATAAAGACTGCAATTGAAAGTATGGACGGGTTTACTCTGGTGGCCACAGTTGTAAATAAGTACTGTGATGACTTTTTAAAGTAATGTTTCTATCCCCTCAACTCTTACCCATTCTGTTAAAGGATCTGAAATGGAGTTTCCCATTTTGTAAACGCAGGAAAAGCCTGTCTACTGGATTGAAATTGTCTGTTGGGTTGGCTTACTGGGACTTGCTGGTCCAGAAGAGCTTTCCTTGCTCTGGGTCCCATGCTTCTGATACTTCTGAGTCTCCTGAGTCCCTCTGAGCATCCAGCTGGAATCCAGTAATCGATGCTTCCTCTGGACATGATCACAGGAGAATTTCTCCCCTGCAGCTTTTTTGTCAGATGTCTTCTGTCCTCTACGATGTTTCTGTGAGACGTCCTCTGCTTTCTGCAACCCTGGTAGGCTTTCTCCTCCTCCAATCCCTTTGGGTACCAGATGTACATATAACATTTATTTCCTCTGATAAAGGGATAAGATGAGAGCAATACTCAAGCTGTGTAAATACATGGCTTGGGCTGAGCCCAGAGTATTTCCTTCTTTGTTCTAACTATTCCCAGGCCTAGGCCTAGGCCTAGAAACTTCTAGCCTTGCTTATTTTAAATGTAACTTTTATTCATGATATATAATTGTCATCTTAGACACTTATTGTTGAATAAGCTCACTCTTTCCAGTTCTTTCTGAACTCTGGCTGACTGGATCAACTCAGCTGTTCTGGTTTAAAATCCTTTCCAAGCTAGCTAATTTAAACTGGGTTCTCTCAGCTTCAGACTGAATTGCTCTGATTGGCCTCAAAGGAACTCTGGAAATCTGTTCTAAACATCTGGCTTCTTCTGGCTTCACTTGCAACCTGCCTTGTAAAAGTATTCCTGTAAAATTTCTCTCCTCTGTCTGTCTATCTGTCTGTCTGTCTGTCTGTCTGTCTGTCTGTCTGTCTCTCTCTCTCTCTCTCTCTCTCTCTCTCTCTGTGTGTGTGTGTGTGTGTGTGTGTGTGTGTGTGTGCATGTGTGTGTGTGTATGTGTTTATGTGTATGTGTGTATGTCCTGCTCTTGTGAGAGTTGGGCATATCCTGTCCAGACTCATTATGTCAAATCTTTTACTGATTCATCATTTTGTCTGCCCCTCAACATCACTTTCAAATATATCTGCTTCCTTCTACAAACTAACTTTACCTTCATTGTTAGGGATTAAAAGTATGTACTAAGCACATGTCTGTATTCCAGCCAGATTATATAAGACATATAAGGGTTACGGTTAGGTTTATAACATATATGACATATAAGGTTTTTGAATGTGATCTCTTGCCCGAGCAGCCATGTTGCTTGATTAAAATGCCTCTACACATCACTTCAAGTATCTCTTGACCCATACAATTATTATATTATTTTTCTATTGCTGTTATAAACATTTACATAAATCATAATGACCTCAAACAATGCATGATTTCCTATTTCAGAGGGTAGAAGTATAGAACTTCTGCTTATCATTGGTATCCATGTCTTAGCCTTTTCAGTGTTACAGGATTCTTATAATCTGGTTCTTGAGTCCATTCTGTCTTCAAAGTCAGTGACTGCATGTAGAGTGCTTTTTTCCTACTTTTTATGGATATGACACTAACTCTTATCTCCCTCTTTTGGGGCTCTTGGTAATTATATTGGTCCTGCATAGATGTTCAAGATGATGCTCTTATTTTAGGTTCTATTCATTTGCAGGTTAATTTATTTACAATCTTAACTCCTCTTCGCAATGTTAAATTACATAGTCTAGCCAGGCATGGTGTTACTAAGCCTGGAGACCTAGGCAGCAGGATATTACATTGCAAATCTATATAGCCTGTCTAGTAAGGCAGCTCTGGTTATCGTTACTCAGGCAAAATACTCCCCTACTTTGAATGCCAATTGCTCCTAAGAGATATTGGGGAAATCCAGTACAAATTTGTTTGAGGATTTATCTCACTTAGTTCCAGCTACAAATATTCCTAGAAATTGAATAAAGATTAAAAGTATATGCTCACAAAGAAAAATAAGAAACACTTATGGTCATTTTGGATCTTTTATGAGCACTTCACTGGCTGGATTACAGAACAGCTAGGAAGATTTAGATAGGTGAGTTGGGATACTACATCGGGACTCAAGAGTAAAGAGCAGGTAGTAGTGTTTACAGGTGGTGATGAAACAAAAAGGTAAGCTACATAGAGCATTATGAGCTCAGCAGTCTATAAGATCAAGTAGTATCCATTGCTCTTTATCTAATTATGGTACTTGTATATACCAGTGATGAAAATCAGTACCCAGTGACCAGGCTGCATTCTCTTTTCTGAAGTACTCACTAATACGAAAAGTTATTGGCTTGCATCCTATTTGTACAGAAATCTAACAGAAGACCTCTTCTTTGTAACGTATTTATTTTTTCATGTGTTTGCATGAGTGAAGATATTTGAATACATGTAGTCATCTGTAATATACACAGACATATAAATTATACACATTTGTTTATTTAGGTACCTTACTGTAGGATGATGGGAAGCAGTTGAACCAAGCACTCAGAGTTTTAGGCCTCTTCCTCTCTGAGTTCTGTCCCCAATCTCCTAGGAGAGCTCTGGCAGTTCATTTGCTTGTCTATCTGTAAAACAAACTGTTTTAAACTGATAATTCTTAGTACTCTTCATCAGGAATCATCCTAATTTTTATTAACAAACCAGTGAAGACTATAGCTTTAGTTGTTATTTTTCTTTCTCATTTCTTGGTCCATACTTTGTCTAGAATCTAATTCTGGACATAACTTCGTTGGGTCTGGTTTGTCCTTGTAAGGGACAATATGGCATGGTTTCTTGACCCTAGAACAGAGCCGGCAGGGCATGGGCCTTCACAAGTGTTGATGGCTGCTGTGGGTGTAAGACTTGTTTGTATAATAGTGTACAGATTTCCACATTCCTCCTGCAAAGAATGTCCTCTCTGCTGAGGTTAATGACTTCATGATAATCAGAGAAAGCATGAGTTCTAGGAGGCGAGGGTGTGTCTATATCTCAGTGTAACAGAACGCTGTGACCTGCAGAATAGCCCATAAGGCTGTGGGATGGAACTCTGAAAGCATGAGTTCAAAAATATGTAATTTCTTAACTATACAAAATATAAAGATGCAATATAAATTGTATATTCAGAGATCTAAAGGAACAGAGGCAGCTGCACTGTGAGCTACCTTGTCAGAAATATACTAAGGAAGGAAGTAAAGAGGTTTAGGGAGTGGTGAACACAAGTCAAGATCCCACTAGCTAAATTTTCCTTTTTTTTTGGCTTATGCTTACAAAGTCAGGTAGCTCTCTGAGTTCAAGGTTAGCATGGGACAGAGAGGCTAGATCCAGACTCAGGTGTGGTAGGAATGGTAGTTTTAGGATAGGGTCCCACCCAGCTACGGTCTCTTTGTAAGAATCAAGATGCTGGGGTCATGGGTTGCTGTTTCAAGGGCTAATCAAAAGAGAGCCTGGGGTAATGACTACAGATATGTAAATAAAAAAGCTGGGCTTTTGATTTGCAAGAGATCCAGAGAGTTTTTAGAACAGCAAGAGAAAGCTCTCTGGAGCAGAGCAGAACAGAGAGTAGTCTGAAAAGCTGTCTTGAGCAGAACACACACACACACACACACACACACACACA
>JADRCD010061105.1:888-12194 GCA_019843815.1 Montemys delectorum | reverse complement strand
CTATCTATCTATCTATCTATCTATCTATCTATCTATCTATCTATCTACCTATCATCTGTCTACCTATTTATAATTTTTCTGTCTATTATCTATCTATCTATCTATCTATCTATCTATCTATCTATCTATCTATCTACCTATCTTGAATGGGAATGCATGTGGACCTGTTCACACAAAGGCCAGAGGACAACTTGCAGGCCATCAGTTCTTTCCTTTCACTATGTGGGTCCTAGTGAATGTACTCTGGTCTTCAGGCCTGGTGCCTTTACCTGCTGAGTCACCTTTCTGTAAGCACATTCTTTACATCAGCATGCCAAAAGATAAGGAGGTTATCTCCCCATCGAAACCAACCCATGTGTATACCTTTTCATTGCACCTATAGGAGGTGACTGAAACAGGCATTGTTCACTGCTTTTTGGGCTATCACTATTTCAGTTGTCACTGAGGTTGTGGGGGAGTTCTGATTTCATTGAATTTGTCTCTAAGCAAAGGTTCATTAAAAAAGACACCAGAACATTGATAGTGTCCAACACTACCATAGTGAGGTTACCAAATGTATTATTCTACACTTTTCTTGTTATCTAAAATCATCCTGTGATTCAAGAGAATTAAAATTGGTCTTTGGGGGTGGAATAGGGGAATGAAAACATTAATCTGTGCAAGGTGCCTCTTATTTATATGGTGCCCCAGAAATTTATAAAACCAAATGGACTCATTGTGCATTCCCAGTACTAGTTCTCTGGGTTCTAGTCTGCATAGGTGATCTCTCCTTTAAACAATTAGTCTCTGAATTCCTGGTTCCCTTTTACACTATAATGATGTAGATAGGTATCCAGGGCCAAGCAAATCCTTAGAAGAGGATAATAAGAGCTTTTTGGGATGAGGTGGAACTCAGGTATTCAAGCAAAAGATCTGTGGGAGAACCTCAGAAAAAGATAGGAGGTTTCCTGGACATATCATCCAAGGCTGCCCAGAGGAAAATTATCCTAGTCTTTGTCTTCTGCTCTTTGATCAGAACTTCTCTTTCAGAGGTGGTTAAGTGCATTTGAAACCACAATTGTTGTCACAGACAAATGGCTCACAAGAAATCCATATGTCTGGAAGCATTGGGACACCACCTCCAGTGGGTAGACACTAGAAAGGGTGGTGAGTTCCGCTGTCTCTGGGCTGGTGCCGGCCTCTCGCCGTCAGGAGATAATTCTGGTAATGATTATTGCTGCCTTCTCTCCAGCCACTTGTGGTTAACCCTGATGGAAAACAGAAATCCAACAAGATCTTCAGCCAAATGCATTTACATGTACCTGGCTGAGGAAGCTGTCATTTAGGGTCACAGGTCATGAGCTATCACATGATGTTCTATGGGTGATAAAGCCCAGGTATATGAGAGCATGTAGGGAAGAAGGTGAGTGAAGGGAAACAGTTGTTGTTTTTGCCCTTGTTGGGGAAGCCCATTTTTGCATGGCCTTCCACTTTCTACCTTATTTTCTCTTCTTGGATTCATTTCTAAAATTGAGGCACTGAATCCCAGAAGTAGAGACAAAGTTAAGAGTTGAATTTTCCAGTGTTTTGCTGGGACTCTTTTAGCTGCAAGTGAAAGAAAATCTAACTCAGAATTCTTTAAGCAAAAAAGACAATATGACATGTTAATAGTAAATTCAGAAGTTTATTTCTGGTGCTAGACCAGGATCCATGTAATAGCAACAGACTCACCGTATGCTGGTTTCTCTGTCTCCCTTCCTTCTCATCCCCACGTAAGCTTTCTTTTCATTCCTCTGTTTGTTTTGTCTTTGACACTGATATTACAGAAAGAGATATTGATGGGAAATAGATGTCCAAACAATCAAAGGTAACATATTCTGAAATTTTTATGATAAATATTATTGTGGTTGAACAGATTCCTGGAGACTAAGATGAGCACACAAGGTTTGCCTTTCCTAGGAATGGCTTGGTGTAGGAATTCAGCTGAGAAACCATCGCTATTACCTCTGCAGCCAAACTGGACATCATGCAGAGAAAAGTCATAACCAAGGAGGCAAAGCTCTTGCCTGATTGCCTTTCCCAGTCTGTCTATGAGAATGAGAATGAGGAGCATGGGATGCCATTTGGTGTCATCTTTATGAGTGCTATCTGGGATGATGAGCCCTCATCTGACTTCATTGCATCTGCTGATATGGATATTCCAGAATGAAAATCCCCCTTCAACTTTTGTGGGGGTATTTATACAAGTCAAATTCTAAGCTATCTAACACATTTTCCTAAATCTGCTACCCCAACTCATCAGCTTGCATGCTTTAAAACATCTTTACTGCTCAGTGTTCCTTCAACTTGTAAGTGCACAAAAATTTCAGCTTGGTACATTCAGGGATGCTGATTTTTTTAGAGTCAGAATATTTTAAGCATAAGTTTTGTGACTTTTATATTTTTAAAATAAACTACCTATAACCTTTCCCCTTTCTTTACTTCCTATTTGTCTGTTTTCTTCCATGCAAAGTGGGTGATGATACTTATTTCTAGAGCCCAGTGTCTCAGGAGTGTAGATGAAGCCATCTTACCATGCACTTACCATGTATCATGACACTGGGTAGTGGCTCCTAAAGTTGCTGTTCTGTGACTCTGTTCACTGAGAAATGGTTTTTCTTTATGGCTTCAAAGTTGAAATTCTGAGACCACTTTTTTCATTTCTGTGATAGCGGGGGTCATAAATTTAGGTAAAGATGAAGGCTCTCCTCCTGGAAATTACCTACTCTAGCACTTAGCCTGGCTCATTTTGAGGGAACCTCCCTGATAACCCAGGGAAAGACTGAGCTTTCAGTAGTCTGGAAAAGCTTTTGGAAACAGGAATGCATATAAAAGAGTAGGGCTGTGCTTGTGAGAGGGGAAGCTAAAAACCATCCAATTGCTATTGCTGGCTTAGCATTTAAGACTTTCTTCTGGGTTGGTCCTGAGGGTATCCACACCCCCACCTCACATCTTCTGACCATGAAGGGAAAGCCAAGAGCAGAGCTTGTTTACAAAGGGAGAGGGTGTTACTCACAGCTGATGGCCTCAACCAATGGTCTGGAAAGCCAGCCACATGCTGCATGGAGCCTGATCTCTGAGCCTCCATCTTGTTCATCTGAGACTGCCTTCTGCCATTGCTTCTCTGCAGAACAGCAGGCTGAGTTGAAATCAGTGGGTCCCAGAACTGTAAGCTTCTCCCAAGGCAGGGAGGAACATTTTGGAGTTGTGTAGTCTCTGCTTCACTGGGACTTCATATTTTGAACTAGGTGTTACCTAGAGATCAATCAATGTGATTCCTCCTGAAGTCTACCAATCTACCTTATAAATAAGGACATAGGAGACTATGTAGTGTGACATAATGTTGGAAAGGCCTCCTGAGGTCAAGCTCTCACTCTCATTGGCTTGATCACATATATGTACATGTATGTGCAAGTACATGCAAGCACACATACTCTGGCACACATACCTCTCTAGAAAAGCAGACTCAAGGCTGCAAATACTATAAAGGACCTCTGTTCAATGTGCTTCACATTCTGGTTCAGATAAATAATTATACCATGGACAAATTCCTGTAGTCTCTGAACAGAGAAGAATTTTAACAGTCCCTCGGTCTAATACATCATTATTACAGATGTGAACATTGAGACCGAAAGAAACTCTAGGCTTCCAGAGACCTAGGGTCTCACCTTGTCAGGACTGTGACAAGATCTCAGATAACCTGGGTCCCAACCCAGTGCCTTTCCATTGGATTCTGTGTTTTCAACTAGCTCTGGAACTCTGCTGTCTCCCTTTTAGAAAGCTGGAGGTGTCTCTGGCCTCTGTCAGGGTAGTGTGGCTGGGTCAATCAATACCCCTCTCCTGGAATTTCTCAGGGAATGCCTAACTAGGTACTTGTGCTGAATAAAATAGTCATGTAGCAGCTTGTGTTGATTAATCAGTCTGCAGTTCACAGAATACTCCAGTCGCTGTTATCAGCCGTCTCCAGACTTCCCTGAGAATGACACTCTGCTGCTTCTTTTTACTAAGTTGAATTCCCTCCTTCCAGGGAAGATGAAGAACTGTATCTACTGCTTTGTGTGTGTGGTCTTGCAAGCGAGCTCTTCCTTCTCAGGCTGTGTATATCTGTCCTCCAGGATGAAAGGGTTTTGTTTCATGACTCAAAGAAGCATCCCATTTTCCGCTGGGTGAACAGGTGCATTTTCTCTCAAGAAAGCTCTGGGGTATGCAAAGGCCCATTGTCCTGACCCTCATCTGAGCTCTTCCAGCAGCCCTCAGTGAGGTTAGACGAGGGAACCAAGAGTTTGCCAAGGCTGTGCTTCTTCTTCATATTGTCTCTCATGATGAATTTCCAACGTTCCTTAGCCCGGGGATGCAGCTATGGATGACAGGTCTCTGCTGTGGTATGTATTGTTTACTGAAGTAATTAAAATATGCAAAGTGCTCTGAGTCCACCCCCCACCTTCCTCTGCACTTCTCCATCCTTCTGGCATTTTCAGTTGGCAGTTAATAAAATGTAAGGGAGGCCCAAGGGCTCTGGTCTCCCTCCAGCTAAAATGACTAATTTGGAGGGATCTGTAAGTTGTAGTTGTCACCCCTGCCAATAGCTGTGCCTTTGTGATTGATCTGCTGACCCTGTAGTACATGACCTTACTGGAGAGGGAAAGTCAGGGTCCAGATGAAAAGGGAGGAAATGCCTGGCTTGCTGTCTGCAGCAACACAAAACCAGAAAAGACTTCTCATCTTTCCTTAGGGGTAGCTTCACTCTCAGAGTGCTGCAGCCAAGGACACTGGAAATTGATTCCCTAATTCAACTTAATCACTCCATCCCTGGCCACCAAACATCTTCATCTCCTTACCAATTGGAAACCACACGCACTCACTTAAATGATCTCAATGCTGGGCTCAGAGATTACTTTAGGCTAACATGAACATACAGCAGAGCAGTAGACTGGCATTCTCACTTCTACCCTCCCACACTAACACCCACAGTAACCGTCACTTTGACTGTTTCTCGCTAATGTATATTGAGAGTTACCAAGCTCCGGGCACCTTGTCCAAATTTCCATGGACTATTTTCATTTAATCCTCATGAAAAATCTTATTAATATTTAATCTATGGGGAAACTGAGATTCCAAAAGGTGAAGTGATTTCTCTAGGTGACTTGGCTGTAAGTTTGTGTCTCCATTATGATATGCCATTCCCACTTTGAGGGTTGCTTAGGAGGGTGACGGTGACAGTCCTTTTCTCTGTCCTTAGCATCAGTTTGTGAATCCATCAGTTCTTCTAACAGGAGATCTCCTCCCTGCCCCAGGGGTACTGAGTAAAGTACACAGGTTATTGAATTTTCCAGAAGTGTTAAACTTGACTCTGTTTAGCTCTTCTTTGGGCCCAAACACATGGCTGGTTACTTGTCTCTCCTCATCCCAGGCAGCTTTTAGGAAGTCCTGTTTCTGAGAGATGAGTGCTATTCAAAGGTATTGTGTCAGAGGGTCTTCACAAGGATGGGAGAAAGAGCATATGGTATGCAGAACCTCCTTGTAGGTGGCTTGGAAGCAGCCAGCAATGATGCATGTGCCATGCCAGTGAAGGAGATCATATTGTTGTAGGAAACATTGATCCTTAGCTCTTGTCAGGGGAACTGCCTGCTGATGGCTGTCCTTACAAACATCCCCTAATTAGTCCAAAAGCCCTGAGATGAATGGGATCAGGGGCATCAAGCAGAAGCTGTTTTATGCTGTCTTCTTCTCAGGCATCAAGACAGGGCTCTAAGAGCAGATGCCCAGGCTTCTCCTAACATCCAGACATAACTTCTGTATGACATACCTCACCAGTGTAGAGTCAGGAGGGTGAAAATTGTGGAACTAGAATTAAGACAGAACATCAATTAAGAAGATCACTTGGGTTGGGTGTCTCATCCAAAACTGAGGGGGCAGGCCAGCTCTCATCCTGAGTTTCTCAGTAAACAGAGTCCTACTGGGTCATGAAGAAGAATATTTCATGGAGTGTTGAAAAGCTTCTTGTTCTTATGGCACCTGTGATGTATATCTGCTGTCAGTTCAGAATCCTACAGTAAACTCATCATCCAAGTGGAATAGCATGCATGCACACTTGTAATCTCAACACTTGGGATGCAGAGGCAGGAGTTCTGTGCCTGTGCTATTGAATGAATTTAAGACCAGCTTGGGCAACTTAGAAAGACCTTGTCTTAAAATAAAAATGAAAGTAAGAGAGCAACTAGATAAACAAACACTAAAGACCCAGGGTCATAGCCCAGGAGTATGTACAAGACCCTGGATTCATGGCCTGTATTGGATAATAGAATCCAGACTTAGTTATTGCTGTTTTTTACTTTTATTAATATTGAGAAAACAAGTCATGGAGATAATTCCTGGCTAAATTTGCCTTTTGCACAAAGGATTGTATCATAGTTTATTTTTTTCTTCTTTTAAAAGTTTAAGTAATTGTTACTGTATATGTATGAATGTTTTGCCTGCATATGTGTATACACACTGCATGCATGCCTGATGCCTGTGGAGGCCAGAAGAGGGCACCAAACCCACTGGCACTTAAGTTATAAATAAGCCACCATGCGAATGCTAGGGACAGAATCCTGGTCTTCTGCAAATGTAGCCAACACTAACCACTGAGCCATCTCTCCAGCAGTCAGAGTTCATTTTCTTGAACCTGGTTATTTTGCTTTTGTGTCCTACAGCAGGGTCTCACACTCAGAGCAAGGAGAGTGTTGCATATTCTAGTCTAGTCTTGTCTTCTCTGGGATCCACTCTAGCTGCCTTTCCTGTGTATCATAGCTATGTTTTTTTGTGGGTTTGTTCTGTTTTGGTTGTTGTTGTTGTTGTTGTTGTTGTTGTTGTTGTTGTTGTTGTTGTAAGACAGATCAGATGCAGGGATCAAGACTGTCACTAATGTAGTTCCTGGCTGTCCCTTTAGGCTGTGCCCAGTGCTTGTTGGTTGCACTGTCATGAACTCAAACCAAACCAAACCAAACCAAACCAAACCAAAACCAAACCAAACAAAAAACAAAAACAAAAACAAAAACAAAAACAAAAACAAAAACAAAAACCTCACAAAAAGAAGAGCTTGGGCCATGGTGATGCATTCCTTCAGGCTGATGTTTGTCCAGTGACTGACTGGTTTCTCCTCCCTGATCTGGTTTCTTATCCAATATGGTTGTCTTACTGTTGTGAGGGCTCACTGAACAGAATGTCTAGGACCCAGGAAACTTTGGGAAATGCTTGCAAGGAAGATTTTTATTCAAATCTCTGTGCATGTATATAGTTCTTTCATTTACTATTTCATTTCTTTTCAGTACATGTTTTGAGTAGGTGCGTTACTATTCCCATTCCACACACAAGGAAGTGAGTCTTCTTGAAGAAAGACACTCTGTGGTTATTGAACTGGTAAACAGTACCTGCTCAGTTAGATGTTATTACTCTGGTTGCTTTGAATCCTCTCCTTTCTCAACCTATCACACATATTTCTGGTGTCACTTACCACGTGAAGGGAAACAAAACATCTGCCCAAGTGAAACTTTACTTGAAAGAGATGATTTGTAATTTGACCTAAATCCATGTGAATATAAATTTGATCCTAACTGTGAGTACTTTAGCATTAGAGGGTAATTAAAAAAAATCTAGATTCAGTCAACAGACTGACTTAGCCTTCCTTTATGTATAGTATCTGTGCACATTTGAGATCTGGGTGGATTCTTCAATCTCCAGTTTGATTTATGAATCATAGCTGAGTTGAGACCTCCAGCTTTGTTCTGTGAATTGAGCTCTTTTAACATCTTAAAGTTTCTTTCCATAAGAAGATTTTAGTGCAGCCAAGAGGCTAGAGTCTAGTCATCTGGAAAGGAAAATAAGGGCCAAGTTATTTTTCAATGCAGTGTCTGGTCTCTTTAATATAAATATACACTGCTTAGGTGTACTAAAGGACAGGGAAGACTTTGAATGAATGCTGGCATTTAGAAAGGGAGCCGGGATAAGATGTTATAAAAAAAGGTGTGTGTTCCTGGAGCATCCATATAAGAACTTTGCTCCTGGCAGATTCAGCTCTAGGTGAGAGAGTTGGGAAGAATCACAATAGGCTTGTTTATCCTCTAGGCTCACACTGCTAAACAGCTTGGCTCTTAACTTATTGTAGTTTTGGAAGACTTGAGGATTTGTCCTAATCCCAGGGCTAGAGACTCAGATGCAGCAGCCTTTTCTCTGAGATTTTGCTAAATGGATGCTGATTACATAAGCTGCCACAATGCCCTGCTCTGAGGGAGCCCCCACTCTAATGTCTTTGTAAATTTTCTCTCTATTTTCCTTGGAAAAGTTCCAAGCACCTACTAGACTTGGGGTCAAGTTCTTCAATTTGTCAACCAGGAAGTGAGACAATAGCTTGCAACAATGTTTTTGGGAAGAGTTGTGTGTGTGCCTGTGTGTGTGCGTGTGTGCGTGCGTGCGTGTGTGCGTGCGTGCGTGCGCGCGTGTGTGTGTGTGTGTGTGTGTGTGTGTGTGTGTGTGTGTTGGGGGAGTGTGTCGTGGAGGCAAAAGCAAGTATAGCAATTCTGACTTCACAATTCCGAGGTCTTATGTCATTGTAACTTCTGGAAAGAAGGCCCAGTCAGATTGCAGCGCTGGCCACTTCGACCATAGCTATTGTCCTGTTCAAGGAGATAGCTGTCCCTGATTGATATACCTCTTGGACAAGTCAGAGCAGGATAGGATGTAAGAGGCAAAGCCCACTGGGGTATGTATGCAGTGTTAAACAGATTTTTCAGGTGATAAAGAAGATCTATGTTGATGTTTGATTTGCTTTTTTAAATGCACATAGTATTTTTCTCTATGCTAAGACATGCAATTAAGAAATACTAAAACTGAATAAATAAAAATTAATGACATCTACCAGGACTGGCAGTCTCCAGATGATTAGACCATTTGGCCATAAACATATGTTTCAAAGTTTTAATATTCTTTGCAACTGAGTCCTCAAAGAAGATAGATTACTTTATTATCTCCTTCAGAAAGTCTGGATTAGTTCATATTCCTTCCATATAGAAGAGGTTTGAGTTGTTTCTAGAAATACTACTGCCCTGTGGATATATGTTTATTCTTCTTTGCCAAAACTTGGTTTATCTATTTGGAATATGGGTTACTGTGTCTCCTTCTAACTAGTCAGAGTTGTGTGAGAATAGCTGTTTTGAATATCTGGGTGAGAATAAGGGATCTGGGTGTTTTAGTGCCCCTTTGTCCCTGTGATAGATACAGAGGCATGAGAACCTGCTAAAGCCTGGTTGAGTTTCTCTTTGATCTGGAATAATGGGTTCCTCTTCACCACAGCAAAGTGAAAGCCCCTCAGAGGAGATACACAAATACAATTCCCTGTTCAGGAGAGAGGTGAACACTATTTGTGAGGATTGAGGGTGACTGAGAGTTCCTTGTGGTCTACACATAGCATTCTACATCCACGAAGAGTGGGTGCTAGGTCATGGGCAGCCACAGACCACTCAGTACCTTCTGTGTTATGTACTTTCAGTTTCAGGGATGCAGCTGAGATTGAAGACTAAGGGCTAGAGGGAAGGGCGGGTATTCTGGGGTCCTAAGCAGACACTCAGGTTGGTTAGGGTGATGTTCTTCCTCCCATCTTTCCCTATTACTTCCATTTGGGAATGGGAGAGATACAGACTAAAGGAAAGACAGACATTTCATATACTCAAGAATGCCAAACTTTTATGATCTCAAAAGAATTTTGAAAAGCTATGTATGCACCCAACACATTTAAAGTTGTCATTAAGAAACTTCTATGTAGTTGGTTGCAACCTTTTAAAAAGTTTCAAGTGCTGCCATCATTTCCAGAGTATTGTAAACATTGACATTAAAAAATACATCATTCCTTTAATGCATCTAATGAAGTTTAAATACCAGAGCAATTTGGTACATCATCTATTTAACACATGAACAAATTCTTAAACAGCCATTTTTACATGGCTCCTTTTTCTTCTTGAATTTATATTTTCATTCCAGTTACCACGCTGAATTTTATCTTTATGTAATTTATTTTTATGCTTGAAAGCCCTTTATTGGCCACTCTATCATGGTTTACTGTGACAAAAATGTGTATGAAGATTTAAATTTAATTTTTAATGTCCAGTGACCGTAAGTTTTTAAATGTTAAGAGATTTTTTTTTTGGAATGAGTATCCCTGTAATTATTAGCAATGAACAGAAACAGGCAGTGGATCAAAGTAATATCTATATATTCCAGCTTTTGATGACCATGGACGTTAAAAGTAAAATATGAATGGAAACTTATCTTCTCTATTCACCAATTCCCATATACACTATTGATAAATTTATTTGTTGTTAATACATAATATTATTTAGGATCAATTCTATTATTTTTTGTGTATGTGTGAAGACAAGGGATTTTTATTTTATTGACATGTGACTCAAGTCTTTGAATTATTTGCTGGGACTATTGATTTCTTATCAATAATTATTTTATTTTATGTCTCTAATAAACTTTTATGTTTGTTTCCCCTTTAGTTTTTGTTTTGATCTGTCTGTCTATCTATCCATCTATCTATCTATCTATCTATCTACCTACCTACCTACCTATCTTTAAGAAGTTGGAGTCTCCAGAGTATAAGATTTATGCTCTAGTCACTAGTGTGTTCACTCAACTACTGGAAGTTTTATATTCAAGTTCAGAAAATGTACGTATAAAAGTTGAGGATCTTTAAAATGCCTCAAAACTATCATTAGTGGGGCATATTTGGAGGTCTTCATGCGTCTTCAAACTTTGCAAACTCAGGTGAGCAATGACTTTGGGGAGCAATATTCTTTCTCAATCTCTTATGCCTTCCTTATGAGGAAGTCTTGGCTCTTCTGTAAACTGAGGTTGACTGGATAAACTAAGGAGTTAGCATACACAGTAGAGTCTTGTACAGCTATACGAGAACGAGTGAACTCCCATTAAGAAAGCAAAGCATTCAAAATTGTATGCTATATGACCTTCATGGACCCCAGGAAGATTCTAGGACAATGATTCAGTTTCAGAAAGTCGAGTTACAGAGACATTTATTAATTTTTATAGGCATGCTTCTCAGATAACTGCAAATGATTTATTTTTTTTATTAGATATTTTTTTTATTTACATGTAAATTTTCCCTTTCCCAGGTTCCCCTCCAGAAAACAAACAAACAAACAAAAACAACAAGAACAAACCCCTTTTGCCTCCCCCCTCCCCATGCCTGCCACCCCACCCTCTCCCACTTATTGGCCCTGGCATTCCCCTAC
>JADRCD010061099.1:0-11186 GCA_019843815.1 Montemys delectorum | reverse complement strand
AAAAAAAAAAAAATCTCAAGGGAAGGGTTTTTGCAGGCTCATGGCAACAGCAACACTGAGGGAATATGTTTCCTTTTATCAAAATGATCTGAGACCATCTCAAGAATCTCTTCCATGTCCCCCAACCATGGGTTGCCATTTATAGACCCCGTAGAAGGAAATGTCCCTCTAGCATAATGCCAAAATTATTTTAGTTCACACACAAACAAGTTATTCTGTAGTTCTGCTGTAGGTCTCATCATATTAGGAAGAAATTAAGAAAAATATAGCACTACTGGTTTGTTCCACAAACACTTTGTAAATGTTTACTTTGAGTGTTTAAAATGTCATGACTAACAAAACACGGCTCTGTATTACCCACTCTTGACGATGAGTCATAACTGTGTCACACTGGAGCCTGTTCAACCTTCCCTACTGCGTAGACTGTTCCCTTAAAAAGAGGTTTTATTTTCAGTTTCTCTGAACTTTCTGCGTTATGACAAATAATAGGAAATCTATGCAGTTGAAGTCTCCTACCTTTGAGATTATTCCCGTTCACCTAAACATGTTGAATTTGCTCAACATGTAATCTTCCCTTGTTCCCTTCACCCAAATGTAAGTCCTCAGAGAGCTAGGGTTACTTTTCTTTCTTTTTGTTTTTTAAGATTTATTTATTTATTTTATGTGTATGAGTACACTGTAGCTGTACAGACAGCCATGAGCCATCATGTGGCTGTTGGGAACTGAACTCAGGACTTCTGCTCGCTCTGGCATAATATACTGTAGCTGTCTTCAAATGCACCAGAAGAGGACGTTAGAGCTCATTACGGATGGTTATGAGCCACCATGTAGTTGCTCGGATCCGAACTCAGGACCTTCGGAAGAGCAGTCAGTGCTCTTACCCGCTAAGCCATCTCGCCAGCCCCGTCACTTTCCAACTTAAACTCTTAAGCCAATGGCTCTCAACCTTCCTAATGATGGCACCCTTTAAGACAGTTTCTCATTTTGTGGTGACCCCTAACTATAAAATTATTGCTACTTCATGCCTGTAATTTTTCTGTGGTTATGAATCATGATGTAAATTTCTGTTCTCCAGTGGTCTTAGATGGCCCCCTATGAAAAGGTCATTCGAACTCCGAGAGATGTCTCAGGCCTCCCCTAAAGCCTATTTCTGGATCATTGATCCCCTGAAAATAGTATAAGCAACCATGAAGCCCAGTGGGTTCAATCTTGCTTTTCTGTGGCCAGGTGAGTGCAGGACCATCCCCTGTACAATGTTAGCCCGAGGATTCATGGCTCTTGATATTGTTGACACTGAAATTCTCCCCTTATGCAGTGGTACTCAGTCAGATGGACCAAAGTGCTCTGTTTCTCAGGAAATCGGATAGGAAGAGCCAGCAATGAGCAGCAAGTAGCCCCCGTGCAGTTACCTAGCATTTCTCAAAATGAAATCACTCGCAAACTTGGGCAGACAATTCATACCAGATCCACTGAAATCTATGCAGTGGATCTATCTTTGTTTCTTCCTGTTGTCATGACAAAATACCATGGCCAAGGCAACATATAAAGCAGCATTTAATTACTTACGGTTAAAGTGAGTAATCCATGATCATTATGGCAGGGAATGTGGCAGCAGGCAGACAGGCATAGTGCTGGAGCAGTAGCTGAGAATTTACTTCTATCCCAGGATGGAGGTAGAGAGAACTAGACTGGGCCTGGTAAAGGCTTTTGAAACCTCAAAGACTCCCTATGGTGCATCAGGGCCTCACCTCTTCATCCTTCCCCAAGAGTTCCACTAACCAGAGACCAAGCATTCAAACATATGAGCCTTTTAGGGCCATTCTCATCCAAACCTCCACAATAGCATTATTTTCTCTGTACATCAGAGATATTAATTACATTAAATTGCCTAAATTAAAATGCAATGAGCCTATTTTGTAAATGAGTACCAAATGAGTTACCAGGAAGTAATTTGATCTTAGCTTTGAGATTCTAAGACACTGGGAAGGCTAGTTGTTAATCCAGTACAGAAACTGAACCCATCAAACATTTACCTCTTGGAAACATATACTTGTGGATATCTTTTTAAATACCTATGAAATTATGACTAATCCCTATTCATTTACAAAATAATTACCCGCATATCTTACACAGGACAATCAAATAGAAAAACACTATCACTCTAAGGACCCACAGATAATTTGCTTTTGCCACCTGCGTATATGGCAACTGACTTACTGGCTTAGATCCTAATTTCTTTTGTATATTCTTCAGCTCTTTAATGGGATCACCATGAGGGTGAAATACAGGTATTAATAGTATTCATTTTTTTATTGTTTGTGCGTTAGCTCATGTTTTGAATTACTGATTCATTCACTTTCATTCTCGTTGGTCTACAAGCCCGGGGCTATGGAAAGATTCACATTTATACAAAACAACATTCCTTGCAGCCTACTAAAGCTGCCGGCCTACTCCCTTCCCATGTTCAGTTCATGTCCAGAGTCAGCTGAGCAAATAGGAGGCCTTTAAGCCCCTCCACTTACACTTCCTTATTTGTAAAAACAAACATTCACTAGTAAAAAGTATTTGTGGAAATGAAATTTTGTGTACTATGTGTGCTATTATTGAACCAAAATTATAAATTTTTTTTTTCAAATAGATGGGTAAGTAAATGGATCTCTTTTTTTGTTTTGTTTTGTTTTTTTGCTTTTTTTGTTTTTTCAAGACAGGGTTTCTCTGTGTAGCCCTGGCTGTCCTGGAACTCACTCTGTAGACCAGGCTGGCCTCAAACTCAGAAATCCGCCTGCCTCTGCCTTCCAGGTGCTAGGATTAAAGGTGTGCACCACCACGCCCGGCCATATTTTCTTCTTATATCTTACCAGCTGCCTTCTGGCAGCAAGAAACAATTCCATTTATCTCTTAGTAATCTTTAGTAAAAAAGAATTTTCTGTGGATGAAAAAATTACTTTTAGGATAAATACCCAGAGTTACCTATCTCAACAGTTTTGGTGTTCCAGGTTACTTCTCGATAGGTTTCTATTAAAATGTGTGCACCTTAGAGCAGCCCTTCCAGAGAGATGGGGTGATTGTTTCCATCCTTGGTAATTTTAGAATACAACACTTATACGAAAAACTTCATGAAGCAAATTTATAGCCTAATAGATAGGATAAAGTGAAATAAGAAGTAATTATTTTCATCTATTCTATAAATGTCCTTCGGCATTTTTCCTCATGTCTGTAGGAATAATATTCAGTTTCTTATTTATTTATTTATTTATTCATTCATTCATTCATTTTATTCATTCATTAACTTCATTCAGTCACCAGTTCTGGGAATCAAACCCAGAGCCTTACACATGGTAGGCATACTGAACTACACCACCAACCCTTCTAGGGCTGTTATTTTATATGGGACTTAGTTTTGGTAATTTCTCGATCATATTTTTGCTTGTGATTTTTTTTTTAAATGAGGTATCACAATCCAGCCCAAGCTAGATAGACTGAAACTCATTACATATCCCAGACTGCTCTTGAACTCATGAGAATCCTCCTGCCTCAGACACCTACCCTCATGGATTGCAGGCTTGAGCCACTACACCCAACTCTTAGACATTTTTAAATGTGGAGTAATTTTCCTAGATTTTTGAAAGGAGACAGAATTGGCATCGCTTTTCTTTTTTCCTTTTCATTGTATGTGTGCGAAGCGAAAACATTGCTTCACTCCTGGGAGTTTCTGCTTCTGTCTGTCTTTGTTACTTTTATCAGGACCTTCTCTTCCCTTTTGTCTCCTTGTTTCTGTTTTGTTTGGTGAGCGTTCTTCTAGAAGTTTCATCTTGGTGCGGTGCTTGTCTGAGAGTAGAAATTTGGACAGTTAGTTTTGAACAGCCCCTGCGCCCTCTACACACTTCCCAGATGCTAGAATGTGCAAGATTTCTTCCACTTTGAGCAGCTGTCCTCAAGCTTTCTGGTGAGCTCCTACTGGCTGTTTTGAGATTCTTGGTTCTATAAGAGTCCCTTGCTTTCTTGTGCTTTCTACTAGTTGCAGTTATCCAGAGCTCTTGGACCTTCCTATGACTTCCTTCCATTATTTATACGTTGAAGTTAATTCACAGACCACATTGTCTAATTATGTTACAGATGTTATCCACAGGTTTTCTATCTTTGGTCTGCTATGCTATGGGATAACTTGGAGATTTGGAAACAATAACCCCTAGATTCCGATGATTAGCAAATGAAAGGTCTTGGTCCCATACCTCTGTATGATGGGCACATAAGTAAGAGTTCAAAATGATTAGCATAAACTCTGTGGATGCTACAAGATAGGATCCGTGAAGGCAGAAGAGCAGAGAGCAGAAGGCTTCTAGCTTTTATTCAAGGTCTACTGTGGCACACACATACTTTGTTGATAGTTTTCACATGTTACTTGTTTTGACTTAAGCTTCTTGATTAGAAATTAAACCTGGGTTTTCTTAAGATCTGTGCTTACTTGGCTTGGAGTTTGCTCTCTATGAAAAGCACAGGACTTTGTTAAAGTGCAACAGAGTAGAGCCAGCTACTTCAGCACAAGAAAGATCAGGGAGTGCTTGCTCACCCTTCCTTCCTTTCTTTCTTTCTTTCTTTCTTTCTTTCTTTCTTTCTTTCTTTCTTTCTTCCTTTCTATCTTTCTTTCTTTCCTTCTTTCTCTCGTGTTGTTTGGTTTGAACTTTAAAGCTTGTGAAAATCATTTAAAATTGGAAAGAAATATGGGTTAAAATAAAGGCATAGAAAAATACTTTATTAAACTGTAGAAGGAACACATTTAATGATAGAGATGGTAATATCAAAACAGGCAATTTTTAACAGTAACAAGTTACTGGTTAGACAACAATAAATAGTATTTTGACAAGTATCATGGAATCAGAAGTTTCTTGGTTACAATTTTAGTTATAAAAGTTAAGTATGCTGACAAAAATAATATCAAACCTTGGTCGAGCACCATACACTTCTGAAGCATTTTATACTTAAATATGCTAAATGTCCAAGTATTCAAAGCAACCTTAATAGGTAATGTTAGAGTCCTTAATAAACTATAAAATTGAAAACCACTCTGTCTGTAACTTCACAAAGCCTATGGTGACACAGATTTATAGTCCCAATTATTTGAGAACCCAAGGTAGGAGTGGCAAGTTCAAGGCCAACCTTAGCTACACAGGCCTTATTTCAAAAATAAATAAGTATCTGTCCAAGTCACATAGATAACAAATAACAGACTGAGGATTGAAACTCAAGCATCAGATATGGGAGGATAAACTTAACTTGGAACATAATTTTAATCGTTATATTCTAATGATTAAAGTAAACACTATGGCAGCACAATGCTCCGGTCTTTGTTTTAGAAAGACCGAAGACAAATCGGAGGATAGCCCAGTATATATGGTTACACCATGAGTACAGAAACAGTGCACGCAAGATGTAGGACTGATGTGTAACATGGTGCAAGGGCTCTGTACAATGTGTGCCTGTTGGCAAAGTTGCCTGATGAGCCATACCTCAGCCTTGTCCCCATTGCCACAGTACAATGCATGGCCATGAAGAAGTTTACTTCAGAAGCAAGAAAATTCTCATGAGAATTAGCAATGGAAAATAATAGATGCATTTTCTTGGATAATGAAGATGGATTTAGCATATGTGAAAAAATACACTACAACGTTGACTGAGATCATGTAGTATTAGCTTATCATAGTGTGAACCAACTACAACACAGAAAATAAACAGAGGACAAGAGACCGCCATTTAAGTTGTCTGCCAAATACTTGCCTAGAAGGTCAGAAAACACCAACTCAGAGGCATAGATATAAGTGATCAAACAGCTCGATGAATTCCAGCTGGGGTGAAAACTAAAATCACTTTTTAAACAGACAGAGAAAAAAATGTGTTTATTCTAGATATGGAGGGAACATGCACTTCTAATCACTAAAGGGGATGGAGGGTTTCTTTTCTTTTTTTTTTTTTGGTTTTTCGAGACAGGGTTTCTCTGTGTAGCCCTGGCTGTCCTGGAACTCACTCTGTAGACCAGGCTGGCCTCGAACTCAGAAATCTGCCTGCTTCTGCCTCCCGAGTGCTGGGATTAAAGGCATGCACCACCACTGGCATAAATGGAGGTTTTCATCAAATGCAAGAAAGATTGACTAAAGATATTTACATTTTAACTACCACATGGCAAAATGTAAAATAAAAAATTATACCGAAAAATTAATTTTGAGTATAGACTAGATTTATTACAGGTATAACCTGATAACCAAGTTCTCCCAGGAACACGAGAAAATAAACAGTTGTTAAGCAGCAGCTACCTTCTATCTGATGAATAGGCGAAGGTTTACAAGCAAGAAAGTTTGCATTAATCATTGTGTTATTAAAGGTCACAGTTTTACTGAAAATTAAAAAATAGGTGCATTCATATATGTGAAACCTCCCATGCAGGTGTGTAATATTAAAAATTTTGTTTTCAAAAGTTGTAAAGGCGAATCTTGAAAAATTTTGGAGAGAGAAAAATACATTTTATATTATCAATAGAAATGTCGGTTTGGGAAGTGCGTGGTGAGGGGCTGGCGAGAAGGTTCTTTTCTAAGATGCAGGATCTTTCTTAAGCATAGTGTGAATGAGGACTAGGGAGGTGACTGGGTAGTTAGGAGCTAACTGTACTCCTCCATAGGACCTGAATTCAGCTCCCAGCATTTGCATCGGGAACGCAAAAGCGGAGTCTGCAACTCTAGCCCCAAGGGCTCTGATACCTTATTCTGACCTACATACACACATAACTAAAAATAGTAATAATAATTTTTTTAAAAAAAAATTTAAAATGATGGCCTCCACTAGGTAATTGTTTACTTTAACCCCTAGATCTTACATCGTCTTTCATCTTACATCTTCAGTCTACACTGACATGCATTTCTCTTCTCTAGGAGAAGGGGGAGCTCAAAAGGATCCCCAGAAATCAAAACAATCAATGACTACATTGAAAATTTGAAAGCAAATAGCACTATGCAAAACATGTTTACTTGGGGAAGGAAATAAAAAAGTGACGGGTGGGGACCCGGGGGAGGCTGTGCTTATGAGAATGGATGGTACAAGGAAAATCACTGACTTCCTCTTAATTTTGCTGTTATCCAAAACCTCCTCTAAAGAAATATGGTCTTTAGGAGAAAGAGAGATGACTCAGTTGTCAGAACGATTCATGTGCAATTAATTGTGAGAACATGAGTTTGGATTCCCAACACCCAAGTAAAAGCTAGACATGGGATACCTCCCTGTAACCCAGTACTGGGGAGTGAGTGGAGTTAGACAGGTTCCTGAAGCTCATTGGCCAGCCCGGGAGGCAGCCTAGCCAATCAGTGGGCCCCAGTTCAGTGACTCAGCTTAAAAAACAAGGCGGAGAGTACTAAAGGAAGACTTTTCCTTGTCAGCCTCTGACCTCCATGGGTACATGCATGGGCAGTCACACTAGCTTACGAGCGTGTACACACTGCGCGTGTGCACCCAATAAAATACATAAATAATTGAGGGGGAATGTTTTTGTTTTTATTTTTGGAAAGGATTCTTAGAGGAGAAATTCTCAAGGAATAGAAAAAAAATGGCCGTTTCATTTCAAAAAAAAAAAAAAAAAAAAACCGATTGACTAATCTATTGATGGTAAAGGAGAAAATGTTCCGAGCTAACTCTAACCCTTCTTTAGGTCAGCTGTTCCAAGTTGTTGTGACCGGTCAGGTTCTTTTGTTGATGCCCGACCTGATTGTTCTTAACTCCTATTCCAAGAACTCAATGAATAAGAAACCAAGTAAAACCCAGAGGATCACCAGCGCGCTTTCTGTGTCCAGATAAAAACGGCAAGCCAAGGAAAATCCAGTTAAATCCCACCCTGGGCTCTGGGGTCCAGTATGAAAATGATGGGTATGTGATTCTGCATTTGTGACAGTCCTGTGGGCCAGCGAACATGGGATTAATGACAAGCGCAGGACAACAGCCTTGAAGCAAAGGCTTAAGAGCTTCCATCATTAGACTAATTGTAATTCACTTGATCCCTGATGTAACAGAATCCACCCAGCTACTTTCCCAGGCCATTATTCCTTACATTCAGCATATTGGTGTGTCTGCCATCAAATATTTATTGTTTACAGTACTGTTTGAAATGCAGGCAGCGTAGCCACTTTACTGTTTTGTATTGATTCCTGGGCTGTCCTTCAAAAATGCTTTTAGGAAGCGTGCTTTCAATAACACAGGTTTCTTGTGCGACCAGCAAATAACGTTTCTGTCCTAGAGTAGTAGAACATAGATCTGAATTTTTTTTTTTTTTTTTTTTTTTTTTTTTAGTCCTGGTCTGCGCTATCATTGTCAGTGAAGGCCTCAAGTAACACTTGTTCTCAATTGTACCATATTTCTTTAGAGGAATATTAAAACAGAAAACATGGAAACCTCGACTGTTTTTACCAGACATGATTTTAATTGCCTTGAAAGGAAGGTGTATAATTCAGCTAATGAATGGCATAGTTAGGGTAGCCTCAAGCTAAGGGGGCCAGGCATGCTTTTGTCTTATGAAGAGAAATAACTGGATCATTTTGTTTAATAATAGTGATAATTTTAAAAATCTCTTTGACAAGACTTACTACAAATGTTTTAAGCTTAAGGCTGTGACTGACAGACCCTCCAAGGAACTTTGGTGTCACCTCAGGAAAATTATTGCAGAGTTGACTGAGTTTAAAAAGAGCTCTCTTTTTCTTTCTCATTTTTTTCTGTTCTTTTCTGTCTTTCCTTTTTTTTTCTCCTTTGTCTGTTTGCTTTTTAATCTTGATCTTAGCCAAAAGTCCAAGAAGCAATGTCTGTTTGCTTTTTTAAAAGAATAAAAAAAAAATTCTTGGGCTGGAGAGGTGGCTCAGTAGTCAAGAGCACTGACTGCTCTTCCAGAGGTCAACTCCCAGCAACCACATGGTGGCTCACAACCATCTGTAATGGGATCCAATGCCCTCTTCTGGTGTGTCTGAAGACAGCTACAGTATAATCATAAATAAAATAAAAGAAATCTTTTTTAAAAGGTCTTACACATGTAAGTATTTTTCCAGCACCACCTGTATGCCTGATACCATCAGAGGCCAGGAGCGAGCATTCGATCCTCTGGAGCCACTGGAACCAGAGTTATAGATACACTGTTGTGAGCTGCCATGTGGGTGCTGGGAACCTAACCCAGGTCCTCTGAAAGAGCAATCAGAACACTTATCCATTGAGCCCTTCCCAGCTCAGGAGAGCCGCCTTGGGTGAAACTGTCTGACATGTCTTACCTTTCCTTAAACATATTTAAATAATATCTTGTACCCTGCAATCTCAGGTATATTAGTTATATATTTGACATGCTGAATATATTGTAACACATGGTATTTCCTTACTTATTATAACCAATAAGATATTTACTAGGCTAATCTTCTCTCTCCCTATATGCTTATTCAACATGTGAAGATACTCTAAGAAATTCACAATATAAAGTGTAAAATACAATTTCTTCCCTAAAAGTGCTCAGAGATAATTGTTTAAATTTTATCTGAAATGTGTTTTTTCGGGAGGCTAAGACAGGAGGATTGTGAACTGGAGGCTATATACCAAGATCCTGTACACACAGTTCTGTTCTACTTTATTTTCAATTTGTTATGTTAGTTAGAAGCCATAAGCATTTTTCTTACCACAACTATAATCTAAAGTAGCAATTAACTTTAGAACAGTCTTCATTTTCCTTAATTGCTACATTTCTGTTAAGAACTCCAACAAATTATTTGAATTTAAAACATTGGGTCTGGCGAGATGGCTCAGCAGGTAAGAGCACCGACTGCTCTTGAAGGTCCTGAGTGTTTGGATCCCAGCAACCACTTGGTGGCTCACAACCACCTGTAATGAGATCTGACGCCCTCTTCTGGTGCATCTGAAGACAGCTACAGTGAATTACGCTGGAGGGAGCGGGGCTGGAGGGAGCGGGGCCGGAGCAATCGGCCAGGCAGAGGTCCGGAGTTTAATTCCCAGCAGCCAAACACATAATGGCTCATGCCCATCTGTACTGCTACAGTGTACTCATACACATAAAATAAATAAGTAAAATAAATCTTTAAAAAAAAAACCCAAAAAATATTGATCTTTGTAAACGTTCTCCTGATTAATCATTCAAGAAAATCATGGTCAAACCAGGCCTGGTGGCACACTCCTTTAATTCAAGCACTCAGGAGGCAGAGGATCTTTGTGAATTCAAGGTCGCCCTGGTCTACATAGGGAACCAGGGCCACATAAAGAAACCCTGTCATAAAACAAACAAACAACTGAAACAAGCAAAAGAATGTCATAGTAATTTAAATTATTTCTATGTAGTCACCCAAAGTTCTAGGCAAGCTCTCTCACTCCCCTCAAATAAGGGACATTAATTAGAAAATTAGATTGTCATTCACCAACAAAACAAACCATATTTTCAGTACTTTATCAGTTGCACTCAATACAAAAGAGGATTTTACTATGTGGTCATCTGGCGTTTCACCTTTTTTTAAATGTATTTAAATTTATTTTATGTGTATGAATGTTTTGGCTGCATGTATGTTCGTGTATCATGTGCATGCATGGTGATATGGAGGTGAAAAGATTCCCCTGAAACTCGAGTTATGAATGGTTGTGAGCCATCATGTGGGTGCTGGGAGTTGAACCCAGTTTCTCTACAAGAACAAGTACTCTGAACCACTAAGCCATCTCTCCAGCCCCAAGTTTTGCTTTTGTTAGTGCAGAGTAATTGGTATTAGATTAAAGCTCCTGCAGAAAAATTATTCACTATGAAGAAACTACAAACAATGTCTATTTTAAGGCCCTGGAGAGTGACTCAAAGCAGGCCAGAATTGGAAGGAACTCAATACTTCAAAGAAGAACCTATGTATGGTTTCTCAATTGAGCAGACTGTCCAGCCCTGTGGGACAAGAAACTTACACTCTGGCAGGAAAATACAATCCTAAATCCTAATTCAATTGGAGTAGAAAAGGCAGTTTTAGATTGCTAAAAATGCCTGGATTTAGAGGGGAGAAATTCTGGGAGAAAGATAGATAGCCACAGAATGGGAGCCTTCAGACCTGGATGTGCAAATTCTACTCATTTCCCCAGACTTCTGAACTCTGTGTGTGTGTGTGTGTGTGTGTGTGTGTGTGTGTGTGTGTGTGTGT
>JADRCD010061079.1:0-12647 GCA_019843815.1 Montemys delectorum | reverse complement strand
AAAAAAAACCCAAAAACAATTTATTCATCTTGATTCACTGATTCCCATAAGTTGGGAAGACAATCATGGGGGGAGGAGAATGCTGGAGATATGGCTCAGTCGTCACTGCAGAGGACTAGGTTTGGCTCCCAGAACCCACATGGAGGCTTGTAACCACCTGAAACTCTATAGTTCTAGGCCTCAAATGCCCTCTTCTGAATTCTGCAGCCATCAGGCATACATGTGGTACAATCACATCCAAGGTAGGCAAACACACACACATATAAAATAGACACAGTTTTAAAAAAGAAGAAAAGAGCGAAAGTCACAGGGCAGTACAATAAGTACAAGTACAGAAAATTTATGGCTATATGCAAAATTTATTGACAAAAATATTTACAGAATGGAACCTTGCTCCTATTTTCTCCATGCATCTCTCTATACGATCCAATATGAAATCAAGATTAGACAGAGTGAGAACATCAACTATACAGACACAGATATTCACAGTGAGTTATTCAAGACTCAGGGACTTCTTCATCAGGGCAGCAGTAATATTCCACAAAACATATCTGCCCATCTTCATTTCTAATCATGTACTGTAATGAGAGGAATCCTCGGTTGTCTGTCCGAATGGACACTTTACAAGATAACGCTAATGCCTTTGTAGAGGGTTTCAGTAAAGACAGTTTGTATCTGTAGGAGAGTAAATGAAAAGCTGTTATTTGGATCCATTAAATGCAATGCATGCAACACCAAGTAAAGGACTACTGAGTAGCAAATACTTAGCCAAGGTACTGGATTTCTTGCTTTATCCACCTTCGATTACAACCCAATATCCCTAAGTAAATCTAGTGCCCAATCATTTACTCTTTTTAATTTTTTTTTTTTTGTCTTTTGAGACAGGGTTTCTCTGTGTAGCCCTGGCTGTCCTGTCCTGGAAATCACTCTGTAGACCAGGCTGGCTTCGGACTCAGAAATCCACCTGCCTAAAAAAGGCATGCGCCACCACCGCCCGGCTTTAATGTATTTTTAACAGACTAAAAATTACCTGTTTTGTTTTTATATGGAAATCTGGTACTTAAATCTTTATCAACAATGTAACCTT
Organism: Montemys delectorum; assembly: GCA_019843815.1. Lineage (NCBI taxonomy): Eukaryota > Metazoa > Chordata > Mammalia > Rodentia > Muridae > Montemys > Montemys delectorum. The sequence goes on along the minus strand of JADRCD010061079.1, from coordinate 11,560 downwards.
CATATTAAGAACTGACCTGTTGACCTGGGTCTTATTACAATGAAATGCTTCCACCAAGTCAGAATCTTTGGGATAGTCAAGATGGGAGTTTCCTGCATTTCCAAAAGTAGACAACCTATAGTTGAAAGTAACATTTATTCATAGGTTCAATAATAAGCAATATTAAGAATCCATGCTACCTTAAGAAATGACATTAAAATCCTAGTTATAGGGGTTATAGTTCAGCAAGTAAATGCATTTGTACTGCAAGCACAAATCCTAGATCTCACATGAAAGGCCAGGTCTGACCATGCATGTCCACAACCCTATCACTCAGTATGGAAACTAGCAGGTCCTCATAACCCAGTAGCCAGCTGCTTAGCCAAAATGAGGGACTTATGATTCAAGGCAATAGAGGAAAACACCCCATGTCCCTACCTGGCCTCGAATGTGTACATAAGGCCACATTTACCTGCACATTCATGTAAATGCACTACCTATACATGGACCACACAACATTGTCTCCATGTAACAGGCTCAAGCTGGTAGCACCACACACAGTTAATACACACCTTATCAAGCATCATAGTGAAGTTTTCCACAGGATGCTGCAGGAGCAAAGAGTAACTAGTAACAAGCTTAAAAAATATTTTTACTTTCTATCTTTATTTGTGTGTGTGTGTGTGTGTGTGTGTGTGCATGTGTGTGTGCACACACGTGCGCAAACGCATCTGTCTGTCTATGAGAGTCCAGGTGTTCCAGAATATCACTTTGGAGCTGGAGTTACAGGCAGTTGTGAGCTGCCTGACATGGTTCTGGGAATCAAACCTGGGTTTCTGAAAGAGCATGTTCTTAATTGCCTGAAACATCTCTCCAGTCTAGGAACAGCTTTGAAGAAATTGTCACATCAGAGTATACAGTATTTACTCTGTACAGTTGTATAATGACAGTTAACTTTTTTTTTAAAGATTTATTTATTTATTATATGTAAGTACACTGTAGCTGTCTTCAGACACACCAGAAGAGGGCATCAGATCTCATTATAGATGGTTGTGAGTCACCATGTGGTTGCTGGGATTTGAACTTAGGACCTTCGGAAGAGCTCTTAACCACTGAGCCATCTCACCAGCCTTAACCAGACAGTTAACTTTCTTTATCTTTAAATCTAAAAATATATTTCAGAGAACTGAGCATAATGGAAGACCTTAATTTAAATGAGTTGTTAGGCTCCCATTCCTAGTTTATACAGCCAAACCATTTACATGCAATTTGTGCCTTTAAATTATGTTTTACTATTACAGCGTTCCTCTATGTTAGATTGATCTTAGAAGGTTAATGGTCTTTTCAACTTTGTACTGTTAGCAAATGTATAGAATACTGAATTTAGTTTCTAAGAACTGCCTACGCATCTGCTATGGAAGAAGCATGCTGAGAAACACAGTCATCAGTTCTGGAAGATCTTCCCGCAGCTCAGGGCCTACTCTGCATGTTCTAGTCAGTCTGTACTCACTTCTCTAATATAACTTCTGAGTCCCGTATGCCCCCTGTCATCTCTCCATGTTCCAGTCAGTCTGTACTCACTTCTCTAATATAACTTATGAGTCCCGTATGCTCCCCTGTCATCTCTCCATGTTCCAGTCAGTCTGTACTCACTTCTCTAATATAACTTCTGAGTCCCGTATGCTCCCTGTCATGCAGGGACGACTGTCCTCAGGTCTCCATTTCCAGTTGAGGCTCATTTCCTCAGCACTACACCCGCATATCTATCCACCCCACCAGTGCCATAGGGACTTTACATTTTCACATATCCAGAAACATAATTCACAACCACTTCCACACATCAAATTGTTTCCCATCCTGGAGATGGGATATAAGAGCCACCTAGGTACTTGTCTTCAAGGATTAATTGGGGTGTCAAGGGTTTCCATCTTGGTTAACTTTTGGTATATCATGAGTGAAAATCTTACTGACTAATCACAAGAAAAGCTCCCTGTAATTGTTCCCTGTAATAAGTCCACAACTTATATTCTCTGTACATCTTCAAAAATTTTAATTTCAATAAAATTATTCTAGTTCTGAAAAAAAAAACCCTCAGAAATTTTGCTGGGAAAAAATATCATATCAAAACAGTCTTGACACCATATTTTTGCTCAAAATACCTGACCCAATGAGGTCCACTTGTCCCATACTCCAAGTACTCAAGATGTTTCCCAAGTACCTATTGAGTATTATCCTCATTCTCAATGGTTTACAATTTTGTTCTTTCTCTGCTGATTCAAATTTTTTTCCTCACCAGTCTTAAGATGGATATGGACCTTAGATCACCAATAGCTAAGTAAAAAAAAGCTATCGGCAATATCTACTTCCATTTGTATCCTAAACTAACAAAGGGAAAACAGATGCCACGTAATACAAACATGCTGTTTAAATGTTAACGTTAAATTTCCTCAAGATGTAACCTCATCCTACATAACAGTCGCCAATTAAAACATAACTGATTTGTAGAGCACGAGAATCGGCTTCCAGCCTTCAAATGCTTTGTGGGCTACTCTTTGTACTTCTTAAGTTTCCTATCTTAGAGTTGTAAAATTATGGAATAATCAAATGCTTCTGAAAACTCTAGGATGGGTTAAAAAAAAAATCCTGTAACTCAAACAAATGTTGTGTGGAGAGTAGGATCCACACAGACACATTAAGGGTAATCACACTGACATACCTGAAATAGGGCTTGTCAGGAGACACGGTGATCTGTAGGACATCACCTGTCATGTCCAACTCAGAAAAGGCTTCCCGGAGCCCCTCTGACTGCAGGATAATTTTATTCATAACATTGGTGCTGCAGAAATCAAAATCGAGCGTCTCCTCGGGCTCTTGAGTGGTAATTTTGCAGACTGTCACCACTCCTCCTTCTTCTAGAAATAGCATCAGTGGGTGACCATAACCTTGGTAACACATCCGAAGTGCAGTTAAAGTCCCTGCAGTGAAATAAGTCATATGGGGCTTAGCTCTGTGGCTCTGGGGTTAGCTTTCCCTGCAAGTGACACATATATTGCCTCAAGAATAATTTATCTGCCAAGCTTCTAGTAAGCATGTCTCCTCTTAAAGACACTTGATTCCAATAACAGCAAGAAAACTGGGAAAAATGACTTTCCCACTTCTTATATACAATGTCTCCTATTGTGATATAGTATTAATAACTCAAATCGCTACAGAGGAGGAATATAAAATACTTCTGCTCTTTCCTAGTGGTTAGAGAGCCAGTAAAGGATATGGGAAATCAAATGTTCTCAGGAAAAACAGAGCTGGGGAACACTGCAATTGTAAATGCATAATTAAAAACAATATATGTGCCGGCTGGTGGTGGCGCATGCCTTTAATCCCAGCACTTGGGAGGCAGAGGCAGGCAGAGTTCGAGGCCAACCTGGTCTACAGAGTGAGTTCCAGGATAGCCAGGGCAACAAAGAGAAACCCTGTCTCCTGTCTAAAAAAAAAACAAAAAAACAAAAACTAAAAAAACCAAAAAGACAAAAAGACAAAAAAAAAACAAAAAAAAACAAAAAAAAAACCCCAAAACCAAAAAACCCAAAAGCTCAAAAACAATATATGTATGATGGTTGAGTGTGAATGCAGACATGCCATGCACGCCTATGGGTGTCATAGAAATACTTTTGGGAGCTGGTTCTCTCTTTCTACCATAGGACCTGGGAATCAAACTCAGGTTCTGCAGGCTTCTTGGGTAAGTACTTTACCCACTAAGCTACCTCATCTGCTCCAAGTGTGTGATTAGACCCTGCCACAGATCGTGCCTCAGACTGCAATCCTAATATCGTGAAGGCAAAGGCAAGAGGGTCACAGCAAGTTCCAGGCCATCTAGGGTACATGATATGTCGGAGTACACTGTAATCCCAGCACTCAGAAGTTAAGACAGGAGTATCTCAAATTCAAGGCCAACCTGAGTTACACTCAAGACTCTGTCTACAAAAACCAAAACTTAATTATGGACGTGACAGTGCAAAGCCATGAGTTACTTCCCTATGAAATAAAATAATTCTTGGGTTCTTTTGGGATTCTTTTAGTCTTATATACAGGGCAACTGATTTCCTGATCAGGATGAGGTAGGTAGTTGGAGCCCCACTGTAAATGTAGGTAGCACTATTTTAAGAGCTTTCCTGTTAGACTGAATAAAGAGAAGAAAGCCACCAGGCAGTGGTGGTGCACGCCTTTAATCCCAGGGCTTGGGAGGTGGAGGCAGGTAGATTTGAGTTCAAGGCCAGCCTGGTCAAAAAAAAAAAAAAAAAAGAAAAAAAGAAAGAAAGGAAGGAAGCAAGCCAGCCTGGACAAGACGCCTCACGCTCTTGCTTCCCTTCCAGCCCTTCCTTGCCATATGGACTCCACACTCCAACTGTGAGCCAAAATAAACCTTAAACTGCTTGTTGCCTTTTTTTTTTTTTTTTCACAGCAACAAGGAAGGTAACAAACTACCTTGCATATTAGGATGACCTAAGATGAATAAATACCTTGACAAATATCTCAAGAACTATAAACAGGCTCTCTCTCTTTCCTTCCTCTCTCTCTGCTACTGCCCCCTCTCTCCCTCTCAATTAAACCTCTTACACGTGGAAAAAAAAAAGAACTATAAACAAACTTCCAGCTGGTAGTTTGAATATTTATGTCATGATTATAACCACTGGGAGGAAAATGAATTGAGAATCAATTTCCTTTTATCCTTTGAAAATTTAATTCATGTATGCAAATCCACCCCCTAGTTATTAGGGCCTAATACTTCCCTCCCTGAGACTTCTCAACCTGTTCCAAAGAAGCGACTTCTTCTTCCCCTAGGAGCCACCAGCTGCCAAAACCTTCTCCACTGGGGTGGGACCTCAATAATGCTGCCCTGTAGTGGCTATTCTTGGTTGTCAACTTGACTACATTTGAAATGAATTACAATCTAGAATTAGAAGGCTCACCTGTGGCCCTAATCTGGAGGCTGAGAGATACAAGTTTTTGACCTGAATCTTGGCATGGAGACCTTGAGGAATAGTGATTATGAATCCCATAGGATTAACATAGAAAGCTTTATGAATTTAAGGTCATCTGGGGTTAAAGGTGTGGTGGCACACACCTTTAACCTGGGCCACACTTTTTGCTGGAGACCTATATAAGGACATTGGAAGAAGAAAGGCTCTCTCTGCTTTGCCTGCTTGCCTTGTGGGACTGAGCAATTGTTAGATCTTTGGACTTTTATTCACAGTTGCTGTCGCGACTGTTGTTGGGAGTTGATTGTTGGGAGTTAGACTACAAACTGTAAATCATCAATAAATCCCTTTACTACATAGAGACTAAGTTCTGTGACTCTAGAGAACCCTAACTAAGACATGCCCTGAGCAACTAGTTTTGTAACAAAATATTGGCTGGCTTGGGACTGTAGTTCAGCTGTAATAGAGTGCTTGGCTAACATATATAAAGTGCTGGTTTCAATCCCCAACACCACATACAACTATAAATGGTTGACTATCTCTATTTATTTTTTAAGATTTATTTATTATTATAAATAAGTACACTGTAGCTGTCTTCAGACGCATCAGAAAAGGGCGTCAGATCTCAATATGGGTGGTTGTGAGCCACCATGTAGTTGTTGGATTTTGAACTCAGGACCTCCGGAAGAGCAGTTGGTGCTCTTACCCACTGATCCATCTTTATCTCATTACTTGAGGTAAGGGCCGGAAGATAAATTCAAGGTCATCCTCAGCTACACAGTAAGCTCAAGGCCAGTCTGGGATACGTAAGACTGCCCTCCCCCAAGATAAAAAATAAAAAAAGCTTATATTCTAGAAATATTCCTGTGTTTTCTATTTTTAACCATAATTAATACTTTTATGCCACAACAATAATAGTAGTAGTAGTAATATAGTTCACCTGGTGTATGACTTGATCCAAAAATAGATAAACAGTCTAAAAGGATTGTTAAGTTAATTCGAAAAGTAACAGATTCTTCCTGAATGACAAATTCCTGAAACACATCAGCCTATAAAAAAGCAAACATGAAAACATGGATTATACTAAAGAATGAAAATTCACAAGAGTTGACATTTCACTTTATGTTTAAAAAGTAACAATACTCTGCCAACTCCATGAGATAGTTGTCATTCCCAACTAAGACATGCTCAGTTTTCAACCTTTATCCACTTGAATACTACTCAATGGTTTAATCATTAAAGGTGTAACACTGACTTAGGCCCCATTTAGAAGCTCCTGAAGGGAGTAGGGGGTAGAATATGATGAAAATATATTGTATGAATTAATTTTTAATTAAAAGGGAGTTGGGCTAAGCAGTGGTGGTACATGCCTTTAATCCCAGCACTTGGGAAGCAGAGGCAGGCAGATTTCTGAGTTCGAGGACAACCTGGTCTACAGAGTGAGTTCCAGGACAGCCAGGGCTACACAGAGAAACCCTGTCTCAGAAAACCAAAAAAAAAAAAAAAAAAAAAAAAAAAGAGTTGGAGTGATGGGTGATGGCTCACCAGTTGAGAACACTGCTATCCTTCTAGAAGACACAGGTTTGATTTCCAACACCCACATAGTGACTCAAAACCATCTGTAACCATTCTCAGGTGATCCAACACCCTCTTCTGGACTTGGCAGGAACCAGGCACGTGCCTTTTGCAGACATTCATGCAGGCAAAACACTCATACACATAACATAAAAAAGCCAGGGGCTGGAGAGTTGGCTCAGAGGTTAAGAGCACTGACTGCTCTTCCAGAGGTCCTAAGTTCAATTCCCAGCAACACAGTGGCTCACAACCACCTGTAATGGGTTCTGATGCCCTCTTCTGGTGTGTCTGAAGACATTGACAGTGTACACACATACATAAAATAAGTAAGTCTTTAAAAAAAAAATTAAAAAGCCAAAAACTACAAAGATACCACCCTCTGGCAAGGGTCTTTCATCTTCATTTCTGGACCTAAATCTATCACCCATGTGAGTTTACCCAACTGTCTTTGTGCCTCACCATTAAAGCTGGGGTCACTTAAGAATAGGACAATGCCGGGCGGTGGTGGCGCCCAGCATTGGGAGGCAGAGGCAGGCGGATTTCTGAGTTCGAGGCCAGTCTGGTCTACAGAGTGAGTTCCAGGACAGCCAGGGCTACACAGAGAAACCCTGTCTCGAAAAAAAAAAAAAAGAAAGGAAAGGACAATGTAATAATGCATGCATGATAGTACTTTCCAATTTCTTTTGAAGACAGAAACTATGTCTTATTTATTCCTCCATAATTGTGAGGTCATACTATACTGGTGTTCAAATATGAATTGAATGTTAAGATCTGATCTGACCCATACAAATACTACTCTGTAAGAATAGATTACAGCTGTGGGTGATGGTGTGGGGTTTTGATCCCAATACTTAATACAAGGCAGAAGCAGGCGGATCTCCAAAAACTTGAGGCCAGTCTGGTCTATAAAGCAAGTTCCAGGTAACTAGGGTTATATGTTATTTTTCCGGAGAAAAATGCTATTATAGTCAATAAGAGAAAAAACCTAAAAACGTGCACGACAATAATATAAAGAGTAAACGTTCTGGGTTCTCATCCTAACTCAATCATTTGTAAGACTACTGAAAATTAAATGTGGTGCCACTATGTCAAATGGGAAAGATAAAGTGTCTATATGTGTGAAGATTAAAAGAGGAAAACGGTGAGAAGAGTCTCATTAATAAACTATCACTAGTAATTGTTATCTGTGTGAGGAAAGATAGGAATTTGTTGGCAGGAAAAGAAAAAAAAAAGTAATGACATTTTGTTCCTTGAGTTTTGTCGAATAAGTCCTTCCAAATTCATTCATTAGGGAATGCTTAAAAATGTCTCCACTCCCCCATACCTGAATAAAGGCATTTGCTTGCACACACTTTGCGTTCTCCACAGTAACCTTGATTCCGTTTTTAGTAGCAAAACACGTGGCATGTTCTTTGAAATGAATGGCTTTCAAGACAGTGGAGAGATTCCTAACGTTGTCAAGGCTGGCCACTAAGCAGTACTGTTCGTACTCATCCTCATTGTACTGGGTTAGGAGAGGCATGGATGGTCCACTGTACCGTCGGCTCAGAGAGAAGGATGCTCTTCTTCCGGAAGATCTCTGAAAACCTGAGACACACACGGAACAACAAACCTCGCTATCAGTGCTGACGGGACCGCAACCCGAGCCGAAGTCGGGTACATTCTATCTCCATGTCCCCAAACTACGGTATCCTTGTCTTATAAAAAGGGGTGGGAGAGGGTGGGGGAATGCAGTTCACAAGGTAGTTTTAATTGGCGCGGGTAACCAGGCCTGTTTAGCATCACTGAGCACCACCAACCTGGCCTGCCACAGAACGCGCGACTGCAGCCCGCTCGCCGCACAACGGCCACTAAGGGGAGCCCCGGGCGCCAGGACTCTGCCTTTGACGTGGCGTCCGACCCCTCAAAGCCCCGCCAGCCTAGCCCCAAGAACACCCTGAGTCCAGAAGCTAGCAAGCCTGGCAAACAGCTCCCGCCGCTGTTCAGACCCGCAACCACTTAGGCCACCGTCACCACCGAGCCGCCAGGTGCCTAGATAGTCTACCACGAGATCGGAAGAAAGCGCCTTAGAGCTGGAGGACTAACTCAGAGCCTAGCGTGGGCTACCATAGAGATCGGAAGGAGGAGCGAGCGGCAGAACCGGACGTGCGGACCACAACTAACGCGGCGAGGCAAGATGGCGGCGGCCAAGAGAAAGCGGCGTGGGGAACTGGAGGTTCAAGCAAAGAAGCCAAAAAGGAGCCGGAAAGATGCCGGGCAGCCAGCTAAGCAGGCCGATGTGGCAAAAGAGGCGGAGGAGGAAAATAGAGATCGCATTCCAGGTCCGGTTTGCAAGGTAAGAGGCCCGACTCCCGGAATTGGAGTCGGCTTCCTGACCCACCTTGAGGCTACGGAAGAGGCTCCAGCCAAAACTTGACTAGATCGTGAGCGTAAGATTCCCTTGACTGGACTGAACAGTCCATAAAAATGAACGCTTATGTCTAATTTTCGTGTAGATGGTCTTCTTCCTGGAGACAGCAGTTCGTAGACCCTTAGCCAGCTAACAGAGTCGATTAAGTGGGCATTTAGTTCTAGTATCCTGTCTTCCCAGGCTACTGGCGTGCCGCATCCCCTTTCTTTTTCTTTTTCTTTTTCTTTTTTTTCTCTCAAAGTCTTTTTGGTGTATCTATAAAATTTCTCCCGTTTTGGTCCGTATCACACCGGGTTACCGAAGTTTTTTTTACCAGGCCTTTAAAGTTACTGTCCTGTGACTCAAACATGTTTGGTTGGATCTTTAATTCAAGGGATACTACTACTACTGCTGCTACTAAACCAAGACCATTAGTTTTACTGTGTTCAACACGGCGACGCCCTTATACCAAGATGAGCTTCTCTGGCCTTGGCATCTTGGAGACGATGAACAAGATTTCCTCCAGAAATATTGGAGTTTAGAAGGAAAGGCGGCTTCGTAGAAAACTACGTGTTTCTTCCAAAGACAAGCGGGTTCTTGTTAGAGTTCCTTTCAGTCACCTGGAAACTCCTTAAAGAAGGCGTATTTTTGGAGGAACTCTTGCCTCAGACTTGTCTGTCCCTTGTGCTTAGTGTAGTACTCTAGTACCGAGTGAAAAGGAAATGTGAAAGACCAGTGGACACTGTACCCCAGTTTTAGTTAACAGCTAAATCTCGTATCCTTATCCGACTGTTGAGAAAGATAAGCTGGACTCTTAAGGTTTTCAGTTAAAGTTAGTGGCGCTCCCTCTTTTAGGAGTTGGCCAGAAACATGTTGGGAACTGTAATCTGAATCACACTATGATACATGAATGATTTGGAATTAATGAGACAATTGCTACTTTTAGGGTGATAAGGAGACATAAAGGACTTCGCCTTTTAGCTGAATGCCAAAGAAAGGCTTCAATTTATATATTTAGAAAGGCAGAGAGGGGAGGATGAAAAAAGAATTCATCAAAGGCATTAAATGGGGTGTAGGGGTTGGTGGAGAAAATCTAAACTCAGCTAGTTAGCTGAGAATGTACAGGGTCAGTGTTGGGCAACAGTGAGAATGTATTTTAGCGTCCAACCATAGAGGATATATGTCATTTTAAAGTCTGGAAACCAAGTTTAAATTAGGGCTAGTTAGCTGTCAGAAGTGATTCTGTCTGGAAAGCCAGACATTTAAGAGCTTTGCAGCTGGTAATCAGTAATGGGGATTTAAGGACACTGTAAGCTTTATAAATTGTTGTAAAGAGGTACAGATAGTAGTTAGTAGTGCTTATGATGACTGTATAAGAAACTAGAGGGAAATGGCATCTTCAGAGCATGAGGAACTAAAATGAAGTAGCAGAAAGACGGCAGGACCAGAGAGAGGAGAAAAGAGTATTAATTGGTAAGGAAACATGCCAGATTTAAGTTTGGTAAAGTAAAGTTTAGTGTTATACAGTTGAGCTTGAAGCTTTACTCTGATACATGCATTATTAGATCTAGAGAGACTTCTTACCTTTCTGTACATAGTTAAAACTGGAAATTAACATAGGTACTGTAATGGAGAGAATAAAAAGTTAAAAATGAAAGGGTTCTAAGAAAAGATCCTTACGATAGTGAGGAACAGTTGAAAAGCGGTTTGTTTTGTTTTAATGGTTCTCTGTTTCAGACAGTTGTCTATGTTCCCAGGGTAGCTTTAATTTCCTGGTTCAAGTACTCCTCTTGCTTCAGCCTCACTAGCTGGGACTACGGAAGTATACCAATCATGCCTGATATTGGAGGCTTGAAAAACTGTCAGAAACACTTCAAGTAAGTTTAGCACAAAATGTTAAGGTCTGATGTTTTCTTTTCTTCAGGGCAAATGGAAAAATAAGGAGCGAATCCTCATCTTTTCTTCCAGAGGAATAAATTTCAGAACAAGACACTTAATGCAAGACTTGAGGATGTTGATGCCTCATTCTAAAGCAGGTACTTTACTATTGTGCTTTAAACTGTGTTTGCATAAACCTGCCTAACATATTTATATACTTGTTTGCTCGGCTTTACCAGGTAAAGAACCACAGTCCAAGGGTTTTGGGTCAGCTTAGTCAGTGAAGTAGATCCAAGTTGAGTCCCCAAAACTGCCAAAAAGGATCTGGGTGTGGTGGCACAGGATTATAACTCCAGCGATGAGAAGGTGGGGGCAGATCAATACCTAGGGCTTGCTGGCAAGCCAATCTTGCCAGTTGGCAACCTCTGCCAGTTTAGGGACCCTGTCTCAAAAATACAAGGTGAGCAACACCTGAAGAAAAAAATACCGCAGGGTGACCTTTGGACTGATGAAAACACACACACACATACACACACACACACACACACACACACACTTCAAAAGTTCACTCTTTCAAGTAATAATATTTTAAAAGAAATTTGTAACATTTTATAATAAATTTTTGACAAAAGTCCACATGCTCTTTACTTTTTAAAATATTTATCTTAACATAGAAATGTTTTGGGTGGGATATTATTGCTTTCTGAACATTTAAAAAATATTTATTTATTTATTTATTTATTTATTTATTTATTTATTTATT